>JAYJMH010063370.1:0-11960 GCA_036873815.1 Phacellophora camtschatica | reverse complement strand
TAAAACGATGCGTTTTTAAATTTATCCGTTTTTAAAAAAATACGCTTTGAGCACCGTTTTTAAATTTATCCGTTTTTCATCGTTTCAGTGGAAACGCAAGGCCGATTTGGATAAATATTTATCCGTTTTTACATTTACCCGGGTCAGTGGAAACGGGACCTTAATGGTAAGGATTTTATACGGAGAGGCTTTTTAGGGCATGGTTTGTTTTTCTAGTGTTACGGCGTTTCTTGAGAAATAAATAACAACTTAAGGAACTTTCTTATTTCAGAATAGAAAATGTTTTGAAGAAAATTGCATCGGGAGAAATCACCTTGGACATGGACAGAATGCGCACTGTGATTCATCGAGAAATTTTAGATGGTCTTGACAAAGTATGTTGTTGTTGTTGTTGCTATTTCGTTGTTGTTATTATTGCTCTTGTTGTTGTTAGGATTACTCAACGCCAGTCAGTGGATTTTTACGAAATAATATATGATTAATACTTTTGTTAGTCTGATGAATAAACTACGGGCGCAGGAGACATGATAGTACCGGAAAGGTGATTTTTTCTTATCATGATGCATTATTTTGGAAATTAGTTTTATTTAAAAATGTTTTTGTTAATTTATAATTTCTGGAGAAGATTTCTTTTGAACACAGGTTCCATGAATTTTTCATTAGAACGCTCAACTTATGCTTATCTTGGTTGTGTAGAACACATAATTTTATTTAATCATGTTAATCAAATTTTCAATAAAATGACCAAATGTTTCTTTTGAAAGTATATAGAATGTCTAATCTATCTATTTCCTTTGGTTACTTACAGCAGTGTTCAATCTTCTATCGCGGAAATTTATTTTCTGTTGTTTGACCTTCGAAATTACTGAAAGTTTGCTGAAGCAGTGTCAGTACAGATGCCTGAATCTTTCTCCCTGTTTGTTTTCCTGAGCGTTTAGCCGCTTACCCGAATCGCTGACTATTTGGGGGGGGGGGGTGAGGGTTGTTGACACTCCCACACCACCAGTAGAAACGCCTTTGCTCCGATATTATGTTCTATGAAGAAAATTGATACAATGTTTTAGTTTTGTAACGTTTTTGTGATGAAACGTTTTAATTTATTGCAGTTGGAAGACTCTCCTCATGATACCATGGCGCAATGTATAATCGGAGACTTCCTGTATTCTACCACTCCTGAACAGGTATGCTCCTTCCTTTAGAGTTTAGAAATCTGATATTTCTTGTCAGATCATAGTGGAGATAATGACACATACCATATTTGACATATGACAAATAACAGCTGCACATTTTGTTAGGTAATTTTAAAATGTCTATTTTAAGATTGAATATTTGTCATATTTCTAGAGATGGTGTGTGTCATTGATATCTGATGGACGTATTTTTGGGAACGAGGCTGGATGCTTTCAATTAGAAGTATTAAAACTTTTTGAAATGGCTTATGAAAGTGAAGTAAAAATCACTCCAACGGATAAACGTGTGGTATTAGAATTGGGGCCGATAAAAATTTCCTCCTGCACTGCCCCTTCTTGAAGAAATTTTAGTTAAAGATTCCCTACTATTGGACATTTGGGTTTGGATTCCAAGGAAATCAGTAATTTATTCTTGAAAAAATTTCAAGATTTGAAAAGAACAACTTTCTGATTTCCCATGAAAGAAAATCTTATCTCAAGTTAATTCTCTAGCGAGGACAGATTCGTTAAACAATATATTTAACTATTGCAAATAACAATAACAGGGGGGAGTTTTGTAAACAAAATATTGCGGTTTTAAACATTACAATGCGATTTGAACGAATACATTTCACACTCTGGCTGCACTCAGTCAAGTTAATATAAACAAGAACAGCAAAACTTTATGATTTCGTTTATAATGATTTGCTTTGCTGAGTTGAAAGTGTTGAAATTTATTCTTTGCAGTGACAGATCGTAATGTCATATTTGAATCCAAAATATTTTCTTTTACAAAATCCCCCCTGTCATTCCTTAGTCCGTGCTATAGAGTTTTTCCTGGAGAAGGAGAACAAAAGAACCTTTGAATTACATAAGCCACTCTAGTCAATTTTGCAATGTTTTCTCAATGATAATAGCACGTTTTTTTTATATAGTCATTTAAAAATTACAAAACAACAATGTATACAATAAAGCATGTTATTTTCACGTGATTTAACAATATTTACACAATTTCATATTTTTCCAAAGTTATAAAAAACATGAGTCTTCTAAAATGTAAATCATTTTCTTTAATTCGTTTCTGGAAACATCTTTTAGAAACATTTCCAATAAAATCACTCATATTATGCAAGAATTGGCCGATTCAAGCTAAAGAATCTCCTAGTTAAGTTAAAATATTTGTCTGCCCAGGAATCTTTACAATACTAGAATTGAATAGTTCTTCTGAAACATGCAGACCAGCAAACGTTTAACGTTTTTGACTCTTTTCATTGTACCGGATGACACAAGCAACTTTTAGATATTTGAAAAATTGCCAACATTTTATTTTGTTATTTTTCGGCTAACGCTAGAAGGTCCAAGTTAACTTTTGAAACTGCCTTAAAAACGTTGATAAATGACGACTTAATTTCGACTTACACTTGTAATTTGAATTATAAATAGTGTATTTTAAAGCGTTTAATGCAACAAATTATATTTTTGCATATTTATAACATTTACAACAAGATGAAATGATGACAGCTCGCACTAACGTCATTTATAGTTCTCATAACAACGTATACCATGCATGCCATGCATCGAAACAAGTTCGCTTTTAAACCGGAAAAATTACACTGCTTTTACCGTGCCGGTAAAATATTTGACATTGCTACAATTTATCTAGCTCTTCCTGCCCATTGCAGTGTAAAAATGAGCTTGATTGGTAACATATTAAAATATTTGCGATTTTTCAAATCTGTGAATTTTATTTGGGCCACCCTGTATATGCAATTATTGATCAACTTCTGTTTGTTTATTTATATTTTATTTATTTATTTATCTATTTATTTATTTGTTTAGCTAAAAGAATACGCGAATGATCTGCCAAGACTGGAGAGACTGGAGAAAGAAACTAATGATTTCTGGGTATCTTTACTGAGGAAGTATTTCATTGACAAGCCAACAATTGTGGTAAGTGCACTATTTACAAGACTTTGTTCAGCGCTTTTAGATCTTTCATCTTTCACCCTGTAAAGGGCCATATGAACCATTGCTGAGCATCGTAAAACGTCATATCTTTTAGGAGGTAAATTTTTATAAATTTATATAAAGTATTTTAACGTTTGTTTATTTATGTTCGTTTCTATGTGCTACCCCCCTGCAAAATAAACACTTTAGATAAGGTTTTCTTGTTAATTTCAATTAAATCCGGGCGTATAGATCTAGGCTAATTAAAATGTTTTTTAAATTCAAAATTTCTTCGATATAATATACGATTGCAGAATATAGATTGTTTCCCATACAACCTAGGGAAAATGAAGCTTTACTATTGAGACATGTTTTATGTATATTAACTTATGTTTTTCATTGCTGCTTGTGTATATTTCGTGCTGTTGCAAATGACCTGCGTCCCAAAAATACCTTATGTTGATTTTGCAACTAAAACGCCAAAATTTGAATATGAATCTTCTCATAAACATATCCAACAGACAGCCTGATAACATCCGCACTTTGTCAAATTTATCATTAGTTTTTCGTATGTTATCATGCTGTCTACTGGATGTGTTTTTAAGAAGATTCACATTCATGTTTTGGCGTTTTAGTTGCAAAATCAACATAAGGTATTTTTTGGGACGCAGGTCATTTGCAACAGCACCAAATATACACAAGCAGCAATGAAAAACATAAGTTAATATACATAAAACATGTCACAATAGTAAAGCTTCATTTTCCCTAGGTTGTATGGGAAGCAATCTATATTCTTTTGGACACCCTGTAGAAGGTCCAAGAAGAAGGTCACCCTGTAGAATAATAAAGTTTTGTTTTTCCTGGGTCGTGTAGGATGTCATTTCTCTCAGGATGAAATTTTTTATTTATTGTTGGTTTTATACTGATCTAAAGTTAAAAAGCCATTATAATTACGACCATAAAAAGGAGTTAAAATCACACCTGCAACTGATTTTCAGGTCAAATCCCTTATAATCTACCATACTTTACATAGGGATTGTTGTAAGACTGTTAGTATCTGAGTTTATATATTGGATTTTTTCACAAAATCAGATTTGGCATGACTTTCCAATCTAAATTCAATGTGTTTCATTATTTTCATTTTATTTATTTTATAAACTAGCTGTTAACGCAGTTAAGGGAAGTGCTGCCATGTCAACAGGTGGTTGTAGGTGGGCATATTTGTGCCGTTGAGTAATTTGTAAATGCTGATGGAATATCTCAGGCGGTACTCCTGATCCCTACTATTAGCACGATACAGCCTTTAAACTGAGTGTAAACAGGCATCATCGATTTAACTGTTTGGGTTTTTATTCATTTATATTTCTTATCCATTGGTTTTTCATATATAATATTGTAACATTCATTTTTAACATTATTTTTAATATACTCTAAATTGTAAATATATATTAGTTGTATATTTATGTTGCATAATATTTATTTTAAAATTGTAAGTCTTTAAATGGAGGGCTCCTTGAAAATCAGTCGTCAGACTGAAGGATGACCCTCCTTAAAAGAATTGAAATGAAAAATGAAAAAAATTGAGGCAAATGTTATGTTGTTGCGAATGGGAAGCTATTATATTTAATAAAATCGTTGTAGTTATGCAAGGCAATGCTATTACTCATAAAAGTACAGGAAGATTTCTGCACTTAGATTTTCCGCCTCGTAACCGTAATGTGAACTTCGAACTCCGAAGAATGGAAAATTTAAAATTCGATTATAAAACTCTTAAAGCCTCGTTTCAACGATTCCCAAAAGTTTGGGATTTCAAGTCCAGAATTTGCGCTCTTATATTACCAATTAAGGAAACCATGCGAAAAGGGGCGCGGAACCAGATTAATCTAGGAAACAAGCTTACATAAGATCTCGATAACTGTTTCCGAGAAAAATACGAAAAAAATATCAACCCAAACTGTGGAAGCTGTGAGTAAAAAATTTGGATATTACCCGGAGCCTTGCAAGTTAACACCTGGATGCCAGCTTGTTGTTATGATAAATGTGTGGTAGATTCTGTGTTCAAAATCAAACATTTCATGTACCGTCTTGTACTAACATGCACCATCTTGTACTATGATGTACCTTTATGTTCCATCATTATTATCATTTGCCGTTATGTACCATGATGTACGATCATGACCATCATGTACCATCATGTTTCATCATGACCACCATGTACCATCATTTGCCGTCATGTACCGTCGTGCACCGTCATGTACCGTCATGTACCATAATGTACCATCGTGTAGCATCATGCACCATCGTGTACCTTGGATAATATCATGTACCATAATGTACCGTCATGTTCCATCATGTACAATCATATACCGTTATGTAACATCATGGCCATCACGTACTATCATGTACCATCATGTAACGTAATGTACCGTCATGTACCATCATGTAACGTAATGTACCATCATATACCATCATGTAATATCATGACCATCATGTACCACCATGTGCTATCATGTAACGTAATGTACCGTCATGTACCATCATGTAACGTAATGTACCATCATATACCATCATGCAATATCATGACCATCATGTACCACCATGTGCTATCATATGCCATCATGTAACATCATGACCGTCATGTACCACCATGTGCCATCATGTACCAGCATGTAACGTAATATACCATCATGTACCATTATGTACCATTATGTAACATCTTGTATACCATCATGCACCATCGTGTACCTTTGATACTATCATGTAACGCAATGTACCCATCATGTATCATGGTAGTTATACTTGTGATACTATCATCATGTGATACATGATTTGTATACATGTGATTTCTGTAAGCTGGCGGAGGACTGTTTGTAATGAGATATGCTTACTAAGCACATGCTTCGCTAAACCTGTTGTCTTACAGATTATTGGGGAGCCTAGTGAAAAAATGATGAAGGACTTTGCTGCGGATGAAAAGAAAAGGATCGATGAACAAAGAAAAGCGCTTGGAGAAGGTGGCTTGAGCAAGAAGGAAGAAGCTTTGGAAATTGCTACTGAAGAAAACGAAGTAACTTTAAACTTCTTTTATTTATTTAACGAAGAATAATTTTGGTTTCAATTGATTCGAATTTTTGGGATTAAGAAGCAGCTAATATTGTACAATGTTTGAGTGTTATTGCAATTGAAATAGAAATTGAAGCAGCTACGTCATTTCTAGATAAAACCCTTTGACCATAAAGACAAGAAAGGCTATGGCAGTGATCCTTATCCCCAGCCTCTCATTTTTGTGTTATTCTTTTTGTTTGTATTTTTTATTCGCCTTTAGATGTTAATTATAATTTTGGGAATTACTTCTTACATGGTCTCCCGATAAAAGGCTAGAGAGATGTTTAAAAAGTTACTGCGGAGGAGCTCAGTTTTTGACACTTTTGTTTCTATGTGATTGTTATAGAAGAGGCTTCAACTTCAAATTTGACCTCATTTGCCATGAACTACTAATTTTCAAAAGTACGTTAGAAAAACAAGGATTTTGTAGCAATAGTAAAATCGACACACCAATTTCAAAGCGATTAGCCATTCGAGACAAAGTGAATTCTCTCAAGCAGAAATCAAATCATGGCTTTGTTTGTTTTTATTTTCTGCTTGGGAGAATTTGCTTTGTCTTCGATTTCTAATCGCTTCAAAATTTGCGTGTCAATTTTACTATTATTACAAAATCTGCCCTTGTTCGTTAGAAAGACACCAGCTTCTTGTTTTGAGGAAAGCTTGACACGGTGATCATTGTGCCATAACTTAGAGTTCATTCACTTCATTCAGCCAACCAAGGCATCGAAATTTAAGCTCAAGTCTATTTTATAAATGTAACCAGAAACTGAAATACTAAAGCTAAAACGTTTTACAATAGCTTTGCAAACATTGTAGCTCTTTTTAGGACACCATGTATGTGATTGTGCTATATTTTGGGCTGTGAATGGGACAAAAAAACAGTATACATTGTTGTTGTTTTAACTTTATGATTATAGAAGAGATAATTTTTTTATAGGAAGAGCCTCCAGAAAATCTTGTTAGTTCAATGAAAGTTCCATCCACGAACAGTATTCCATTTCATGGTATTCAGACGACCACAAACAGAGAACGAAAGGACACGACAACTGCAAAGGCGGCGAAATTTCAAATTTCCGAAATTCCGTTTGCGTTCCAGTTAGACAACATCAAGTCTCTATTCTTACAGGTTTGATGATATTTTAATTTTTTTCTACTTTTACTGACACACAGTAAAAACTCTCACATTTCCGTCCTTGACTAAGCCCCCATGTTCTTGACTAAGCCCCCAAAAAATCCAGAATAAAAACTCACTTTGTTTGACAGCAGAAGCCAAAGAGCACGAAGAATAAAAACGTGGTTACAGTTTACTATCTCTACACTCCCACTCTCTAAATGTCATTGATCTGGAACAGATACGCTTCTCCTTCTCTCGCAGTCACTCCTTTCTTTCGTGATATTACGATTTTTAGAATAATCTTCCTGTTGCGATGGTAGTAGTTGAATTCAATATAAAATTAAATTATACATATAATACATTTTTGGACTAGCTAAAATAGGGCCATACAAAAGATGAAAACGATCAATTGTTTTTTTGACACTATATTATTGTTTTTTGATGTTACATTTTGTTACAATATTTACAATATCAGCTCTTGCTAGTGTTAGTTAAAAATTAAGGTTTTTCTTTTCCCTATTAATCTATCATTTATTATTGTTGCAATCTTCATGCTCATTTTTAGTGTACACTCCTTCTCCAATGCAAAAAGGTTCATTGAGTGAGTGATAGTATTTAATGTGTCTAGCCTGCAAAACTCTAGAGATATGACATTTTCCAGCAGGGAGATTGCAAAAGCAACGTAGTTAAAATAAATGGTTATGTGCTTGTAAATAATGTCTTGTATTTCCTAATTGCAACATCTAATAAGCTTCTTCCTTCGAATAAGTCCCATTTTCGAATTTGTTTTTGCAAATAAGCCTCTGGCTTTTTTTAGTTCCTTTTGTACCACTTTAGTTCCACTTATATCTAATTGAAGTTCCTTGACAGTTGAACAAGTGCTATTTTCCAACTGTAATCCTCAAGGGAATAAAAATTGCTCGAGCTGGCAAAGCCAAATTAACACAAAAAGCCCTCAAGAGATGAACGAAGCATTTGGAATTCTTGGATTCTCAAGGGGGATAAAATCTGCTCGAAGTTATACCAACACTGAAATCTCTCAATGGATCTACAGATCAGTTAGAGTTATTGCAACCTATCAACAAAGCTATGTGTCATACTCTTCAAGAAAAATTCAATTCACAAAACTTATTCAAATCAAAAAGTTATTTCATGAACGAAGCACGCTTTTAGCGATGTCATATGATAATCCATATTTTGAGCCATACTCTCGCTCAAATACCTAATAATGTATTCTAAAATGTATATTGTCTGGCTATTTCTGATATTTTTCCCTAAGGGTTATATCTATACATGAGTATTTTTTCCTTTAGATGACAGTTGTTCTTAACACATCAGCCATTCCACAAGATCTCCGATTCTATCTTCCTATCTATGCTGACATTATGTTTGAATCACCGATACTTCGGAATGGAGGCAAGTAATTCATGAGATGACAGGCGCCGCGAACTACCGGACAGGGAGGAATTTACTATTGTTCTAGAATACCGGGTGTCCTAAAAAGACTTAACTTTGGATTGAGCTTAGCGACTCTTTTGGTGAAAATATTTTATTTGGTGAATTTTTGTGAAGATATTTTAAATCAACTTAACTCGAAAAAACAAGCCACAGTTGAATTCTCAGGGGGAATGGAAATTTGTTTGAGACTGAAAATTGCAAGCAAAATCAACACAAATTTCTCAAAGAATATACTAAGCAATATTAGTTAACACAAGCGTTCAATTTATAATATTTCCTCTATGCATTGCTACTTCGATCTCTCGGGTGGATTGAAATTTGTTCAATGAGTTTTGTGCGAGTTTTGGAGATAAACAAGCAAAATCAACACAATCAGTTTTTAAAGAATATACGAAACAAGTTTAGTTAACATGAGGGTTAAATTTGCAATATTTCCTCTATACAGCGCTACTTGCTCTCGGGTGAATTTAAATTTGTTTGAGATTGCGAGTTGCAAGCAAAATCAACCTAAACATTTTTTAAAGAATATACGAAACAAGTTTAGTTAACACGAGAGTTAAATTTGCAATATATCCTCTATACAGCGCTACTTGCTCTCGGGTGAATTTAAATTTGTTTGAGATTGCGAGTTGCAAGCAAAATCAACACACAAATTTCTCAAAGAATATACGAAACAAGTTTAGTTAACATGAGAGTTAAATTTGCAATATTTCCTCTATATAGCGCTACTTGCTCTCGGGTGAATTTAAATTTGTTTGAGATTGCGAGTTGCAAGCAAAATCAACACAAAAATTTCTCAAAGAATATACGAAACAATTTTGTTTACACGAGAGTTCAGTTTACCATATTGTTTCGAGAGCGATTTCGATTGAGAACTATTTTGATTGTGAGTTTTTGAGATAACCAAAGGTAAATTGACACTGAAAGCTCTAAAGGGATATACAATACAGTTCGAGTTAATGAGGAGTTTGAGTTATGCGAATTTGTGTTAAATATTTTTTACTGTTATTGTTGAAATACTTTAAGTTAAGTTTACGGCATCCTCAATTACCTTTCGAAAATATCATGATCTAGGGCTTTATGGCCCTTCTATGGATGGATGGAAGAGATAACAGTATTTTAACCTGTAAATTTTAAATTTGTTTTCAGAACTAATACCACACAATGATATTATAAAGCAACTAGCTGCTGATACCTTGTCAAATGCTGCCAGTGTTGGAGTGTCGGGTAATACCTTCTCTCCTGGAAAATTTTCAGAGATTTTCATGCTGCAATTAAAGGTGAGGAAGATCTACTTTGCTTGTACGATATGTAACGTGAATCGATATTTTTTAACGGCCTTAGTTCTCAACCTCGTTCTTTGAGATATTTCAAAAAGAAATTTACTTGGTGCCTATTTTGTTTTTTATGAGTTTTGATTGTCTCTAATAAGAAACATTCGTTTGACTCTCAGGAGATTTGAAAAGATAAAGCGTCACCAGGGAGACGTAAGTTGGACATAGGTACCAGGGAGATTTCTTCCCAGATGATCTCTAGGAATTAAGTTGCCTAAAGACCTCGATCAATATAAAAACTTGGGAGAATGCGACGAATTTTTTGCGGGTGATTTCCAGTTCGTGTTATTGCTGTGGTGTTAGATGCGCAAACTTTACTGCTCCAAAGCTGGCATTAGATCTTAATTGAGGCATTTTGATACTATTCTCTTCAAATTGAAAAAAAATTGGCAGCACAAAAATCGTTGGCGACAAAGACAATCGAACGAAGTCGCCACCTAAAAAAGGGAATCCCCAACCCAAAATTATTTGCATTCAATTGCAAAAGAATTCAAACGAAAAGAATAACATTGATTAAAGTTGATCAATAACTTTATTCAGAATTTTTTAGGTACAACTTAATCTTACATCAAATACTTTTTAGAGTTATTGATCACTGATGTGTTATGTAGCCTAAAATCTGTAAGCCCTGCCTTTCTAATGCCAAATACGACACAGCATTGTGATTATTGTATTTTTATCACTATCAAATTATTTCATTTATTCATTCAGCTCAATTCATTTCATTCATAAATTTCATTCAGTTATATACTAGACTAGATGCTACGAAAAAGGAAAGTTCAGGAAGAAGTTTACCTCCTCCGCAGTGTAAATTTCCTCCGTAAATACATTTTTTTCTTGACGAAATACAGAGCCTAGTTATATACTTGAGAGTACAGTGTATATTGATTTCATTTTTATACAAAAGTTCATGTTTGTTATTGTTTTTGAATTGTTCGTCTTGAATTTTTGCAGATGGAAGTGAGTAAATTTGAGAAAGGAGTTCAATGGCTAAGGGAACTTTTGTATAGCATCCAGTTTACAGAAGAAAGGCTCAAAATAGTTGGAACAAAGATTTTAAATGACATTCCACAGTGAGTTTGTTTGAAAAATGTTTTGGACTGGGCACTTAATAATTTTTGAATTTTGCAGCTTTCTTAATTCTACATGTTTTGATTCAGAAATGACCTTTATTTCTTTTACTCTCAGAAGCCAGGACTTAGCAGCCGGCAGAGATAGGTGGAACAGCCTTCTATTTGAACACTTTCTATTTTTGAAAAACACATGAGGATTTTACTCCTCCGCCGGACCTTTGCCAGACCTTCGCCAGATTGATGCCCAAAAAAATATTCTTCTCTACTGCTTCTATTTATTTGTGCCCTTCATCATGGGAATACACACAGGTTATGCTTTCCGATCTTTTCTAATGTTTTTCTACTTTCGATAAGTTTCTTACGCCTTTTCCTGGACCGAGATAATGAATGATTTTTTGCTTCTAATTCCATGTTTCTTGTTCCTTTTTGCATTCAATCACGGCTTTTTTTAGAAATTGTGGTGTGCTTTCTATATTTTGGTATTTGGTTTCCCATCACCCATTAACCTTTATTGTGTCCTACCGCCTAATAAATAGATTTAACCACGAAGAATTGCAAGTAAGGTGTTTTAATTTCTAAATTTCTTAATTTCTTAACTTCTTGATGGCAAGCATGGCCTAGTAGTTAAGGCGCCGGACTAATAACCGCAAGGTCGTGGGTTCGAATCCCACCAAGGTCATACTTTGCTGCGAAAGTGTGAGGAGAGCTACTAACTCTCTGTAATTCCAGGCAAAGGCAAAAGGAATCACGAGGTGTGGTC
>JAYJMH010063359.1:0-11961 GCA_036873815.1 Phacellophora camtschatica | reverse complement strand
ATCTTGTTTCAAACTCAAGTTATGCTCATTTCTGTTTTTAAGGCAGATTATGCCCAAATAAGGAATTCATTACCAGGGTTAAAATTTTAAAAAATATTTGAATTTTTTTAAATTTCCAGAAAGGCCTCATCAACCACTTTCTGAAAATGAAGGAAAGAAAAGTTATGAAGTTTTTTCCATATTTCTTAATTCTGGGCACACTGTGCCGAGTGAAAAATTAATATGAGCGCCACGGGTCTTTTTTCGTGTCTGGAACAGCACAACTTTTTTTAATGCGCCTGCAAACTTTTTTCTGAGCAACTATAATTATCGTTCTTCCGAGGCACATCTTTTACAGATTTGTCTCCTATTATTATATTCGTTAAATTTATAACGGTCAGAAAAATCCAAAAATAACGAAAAATGTATTTGTCGTCTTTCAAAGACCTTGTGTCGCTCTGTTGGTTGTATTTTCGCTATATGCCATTTTCTGGTAAATCCACTCCAATGACCTCTCCATTTCAATCCTTCTCTGTGAAGATCGAATATAGAGTTGAACGCACAGTTGAGCCTTGATTGCACGCACCTCGCAAAATTTTCTACCAACTATCTCCCCAAACAAATTTTCTGCCCGCGCTCAATTCAATTATATTATAATGCAAAACTTTACAATATTTGAAATATTGCAAAATGCACGGTACAGTAGAGTACCGTATATGAGAAACAAAATTTTTGGAATCAGACTATTGTCTGCATCTGAAAACAAATAGCTATTGTTAAATATATCCTTCCATAAGAAAATTAAGGTCTCAGTTTCTTATAAAAGGTTGTTTCTTACATGCGAGACTCTACTGTATCTATGCAGCTCTTAACCTATAACCCATTAACCTTTATCTA
The DNA here is from genome assembly GCA_036873815.1 of Phacellophora camtschatica. NCBI lineage: Eukaryota > Metazoa > Cnidaria > Scyphozoa > Semaeostomeae > Ulmaridae > Phacellophora > Phacellophora camtschatica. The sequence continues at coordinate 11,085 of JAYJMH010063359.1, read as the reverse complement.
TGTATCTTTAACCTTTATCTACTGTATCTATGCAGTTATTAACCTACAACCCTTCAACATTTATCTATGTATCTTTAACCCTTATCTACTGTATCTATGCAGTTCTTAACCTACAACCCTTATCTATTGTATCTATGCAGTTCTTAATCTACTGTATCTATGCAGTTCTTAACCTACAACCCTTCAACCTTTATATATGTATCTTTAACCCTTATCTACTGTATCTATGCAGTTCTTAACCTACAACCCTTATCTACTGTATCTATGCAGTTCTTAATCTACTGTATCTATGCAGTTCTTAACCTTAACCTTAACCTACGACGTAGACAAAACTGTCTACGTCATAAACTGAGATCAAATTAAAGAAGAAACATCCGCGCAAAAATAAAAACAATGTAAGAACATTTTGAGTCTCAAATATTTAGAAATTTAAGAGCATCGAGCCTCAGGAAAATTTATGTGGTTCTTATAAGAAAAGACTGTATTACGTCGAACCAACCCCCGTCTTGTCAAAATGACAGTTTAATAAAATCCACCAACGTCAGTAACGATTATTTGATCTCCAAACGCTTCCTTTCCTGCAAACTCAAAGTCATTCAACGTCAGGTTCAGCTGCTCGCAAACAGCTAATCAATGAATCAATAACAGCATAATCTCAAATCGCTAATCAATAAATCAATAACAGCATACGCAAAGCTATTCTCGACAATTTTATCCACTAGTAATCTAAATAAAATTATCAAGTAGAAAGACAAATGTCTTAAGATGATCAACTTTACATTCACTAATTGTTTTACCTGCCGAATTCGCAAAATTGTAGAGATGAATCCACAAGGTAGTGCACAAAATACTTGTTATAATCGTTCAGCTGAAAAAGAAAATATATTTGCATAAAGATTCGGTCAATACTGATAAAAAATACTGAGAATAATAAAAGTTATGGCCATTGTAATACCAAACCAAAACCAATATAGTCAGGTGGCATTTGGACTCAAAATCTGGCCATTTTAGACGGCTGCCACATCTTCTTGAGGCTCCAATCACAGCGCTGCATTGTGATCTCATGACAATTTTCTCACCTGTCATTGGATTATTTTCATTATTGGAGGTTGAGGCTCAATGTTCGCATTATGCAGACCGCCAGACAACTATTCATTGGCATTTTTCAATTGCACTTGAGTTCAGTCCGCAATTTAGGCTTTGTTTTTTTGATAAATTTTGCGTTCTGTCTTGATAGATTTGACGTCATTTCGGTAAATAGGGATTCATGAACTTTTTGGCGTGCGTTGAAAATGAAACGAGGCTTGCGTTTTTAACCGGGAATTCAAAGAAATACCTGGGAGGAAAAAAACATACTCCACAATCCCATACCCAGGGCTATTTCATACAATATCCCTGGTACCTACTTAGATGTTATGCGTTTTCATTGGCTTATAAAAAACAATAAGAATCGAAATCAACATTCGAATGAATCTCGAAAGGCTTATGTGAAACAATCAATAAGGAAATCAATATTCGATTGAGACTCGAGAGGTTGCAAAATTTGAATGTGAAAATCGGATAACCATAGCAGAATTCGAAAAATGGATTCTTTTGCTGAGGCATACATTACGAGCTTGCATAAATTTACGTAAAATGTCCTGAATGAAATAACCTTGGGTACGAGGTTGTATACTCGAGGCAAGCTTTTCGGGTTGAGTTGCATTAAACATTCTTTCAATTCAATGCAAAACGTTTGTAAAGTAAACATTAGTCTATATTACATGGCCAATGGTAGATTTTATTAATAAATTATCAACTTGTTTTTTCCAAAAGACTCGATATTATTTAATTTTCTGAACAGAGCACAATTTAGTTTCCTCAACTGCAAAATCATTTACTTCATCTTAAAGTAAACAAACCGAAAAAATGTATGTGGAAGAAAACATCCTCAAAAAGACAACATCCTTCAGCATGAAGTTATAAAATTAACTGACATTTAAATTTACCAATTAACTAAAACAGCATCAAGTAATAAAATTAACACAGTTTTTTTAGAATGTGATAAAAAAAAAACAAAAATCAATAACAAATTCAAGTAAGTGATAACGAACAAAAAAGCTGCAGCATTGCTTTAATGTATTTTGACTAACTTCAGTTCACAAAACAAATACAATTATGACCCTTTCACCTTCGGAAAAGCCATTTCATTCCAAAATTCACGACTTTAGGATTTTTGAAAGTAAGAAAAGGCTGTTCGGGTATAAGCGCAGGCGCCTATATTTCTTTACCAATATTTTCACACGTTATCTTGCATGAATATTGGCTCAAAGACAACAGAATATAAACAACTATTAAAAGCAAATTGAAATCAAATATAAAAATGGCTTGGATGCACGAAGTTAGTTTAAACTTAAAGGACAATTCACAGAAATTAAAACAATACAAAAAAACTATCGAGGAAGCATGTCAACGGTTGTCAAAGAATGAATAGCCGATATATATTGATAGATGTTTAGTTTCTTATTTGTTCCTGTCAAAAGCTGTATTTAGTGGAAAACGGTCCGCTTATGAGCGCACTGTGCCTATATCCGGATATAAGCGCATGCGCCTTTAAATGGATCTCAACATCAAATAACAATTTGAAGCCGTTGCTACAAACTACAAGTAAAGACTAACAACTCAGAAGAAGCAAATAATTGAGTGAATCCATATGTTATTCATTTTCTATATCACTTTACCACCCCGGTATCAAGAACTTTAATAGCAGAGAAGACAAACAATAACTTATTATAATTACTTATCATGCATAATGGACTTACCATTGCCAATGAACTAAGTATCTCTGCATAATGATTAGTAGTCATCCTCACTAATTTCCCAGAAAGAGCACCAATAATTTCCGCCAGCATCCTAAAACAAAATCATTTTATCAGGTTTTAACTGATCGATAAAATAATAAACTGAATATTTTATCAAAGGCTTTACAGAGTCAGGTAAACATCACGGTCGCAAGGTCACTGATTTGAGTAAGTTTGAAGAAAACAAAGGAAAATTATGTGCCACACCCAAACCACGCCTATTTTCTATTGTTTACAGAAATCGTTTGAGAAATCACGAAAATTGTATTCTGTTACGGATTTAAAAAATTAGATTTCCTGCTACCGTTTAGAAGGGCCAGTTCATTTTACAAACTGCCATTATTTTGGAAAGGAATACTGTGGCCCGTCTCTGGAATAAGCTACCACCATCAGTACTAAAGCAGAACTGAAAGTATGAATCGTTAAGTAAAACAATATAAAGAAATATTTGTTTTATTTGATTTGGTAACAATTTTGATGATTTCTCAAACGTTTAAATCTTGTTTGTGTGTCATGCCTTTGACCATAAATCTGTTTCTAAGCAAAAGCCATTTGTTTGTGTTGTATGCAATGGGTCTTTAAAGGCCTGGCCAAACGCTGCAACATTTGTTGCAAACCCAATGTCGCAGCGTGCAACAAGTGTTGCGCGATGTTGCACCAAGTTTGAAATCGGTCAAAATTGTTGCACCGTGCAACATGATTTGACAGCGATGTTGCATCGTTTGGTTGGGTCCTGCAACAATTGTTGCACCCACGCATGCGCACCAACATTACTCGTAGTAGCTACTCGTTTGCGCCAAATTATTATTGAACACAAAAGGGGAGCAAGCAAGATGGCAGGAGGTTTTGTTTTTGACGAAGCTGAGTGTTTTTATGATCCCGAAAGTGAATCAGAAAGTGGTGTGGAGACTGGTGATCTAGGCATCCCTCTTTTTATCCATTCTCTCGTTTTTCCTCTCTTGCTTTGAACTCGTTTTTCATCCTCTTTTTCCTCCAGCATTTCGACCGCCATAAACATTAATATTGCTTTGCGTTTTCTTTGTTGATGACAGAGAGACGCCATCTTTATATTTGCCTGCCAGATCATCAAACACAGGACACAGGGAAACAAAATCCTAGCGGCTTGGTCCCAGTTCATTTTCAAAAACGCAGATAAATGTTGCATCAAATGTTGCACCAAAAGTTGCATCGTTTGGCCAGGCCTTCAAGTTATTGATTACCGTTGTGTTAATAGCGCGCTAACACTTATAAACTCTAATATGTACAAAAATATAGTACAGAAACGTAACGGTGTACTTCCATGAACAAAACAATTTAAAAATAAATATATACTATTTACTTGACAACTTCATTGTATTCATACGTGCTGTCGGTCAGCCAAGCTGATTCTCGAATAGTGAGAAGACTAGAATGACGATTTGCAAATGCCCTGAGAGGAAAAAAATTTTTTATATATAGATATATAATCTGAGAAAACGTAATTTTGGCCTTAAAGAAAATTGGCCTTAAAGAAAATTGGTGGATACGAGGCAAGCAGTGCTATAAATAACTTGCTATTCAATTCAACGCGGGTAAGTGACTAGATGGAAGAGTATACAAGGGCATCGCATTACTTTCAGGCAATTTCAGACCATTCGATGAGAACTATTCACATGAAAGTGTCATATTACATGCAAAAACTGGACCGTCAGTTTATAGCTACCAGGAGCCGTGGCACAATCCACCCTTTATATCCATATCAATTGTCTTTTATAGTGAGCATTTTGAAACAAAATAAGGTTAAAATAAAGAATTAGTTACTCATTCCCTGAAGTTTCAAATGAAAGTAAAGTCCTTTTTTAAATAATGGTGGCAAAAAAGATGGAAAGCTAAAATCTACAAATACATTTTTTAGCCACGAAGCCGTCAGCGAAGGCAACTTGCTTAAAACAAACAATTCAGTTCTCGCACATCACAATACGATTTTCGATTGCAAACAATAGCTCTCACGCCTTCAGATTGTGAATTTTCTTATTGTGATTTGTTTGGCAGCGTCGAAAGATGTGTAATATAGTTTTCAGGGTGATGAATCGCACTGCTATGTGCAAATACTACATCATTTTTATCTACACTTGCTTGAAGCATTTCCTCGCTATCTTCAACTCTCAAGTGAAATAAAAATTTGTTTAAGACAGATAATTAACAGAAGCTAAACTAAACACTGAAAGCTCTGAAATGATACACGAAACAGTTCAAGTTCGAAAGATTCAATTGTATAAACGGGTGTCAACATAAAGAAAACTATTAACAGTGGACGACGTACTTGGAAGCTAAAACTACACACGAAATTCCGATTAATTGCAATTGCTTCCTATTGACGCATCTCTTCAACAAATATCGATCTAAACAATCAACAGCCATGTGCAAAGCTTCGGAGTCCATGCTTTTTACGTCGCAAACCTCATGCATCCAGTTTATCAAAATGCACCTGAAATAAATGACACATTGCAATGAAGCTAAACTCTAATTTTAGTCAGTTTTATTAAACCATTATGCACAAATAATAAATTTTATTATTGTATATATATAATAAAAAATTCAACAAAACTTAACATAACAGATGTTTGCACCGACAACAACAAATAAAATAATTATATACATATATATATATATACAAAATTTCAATAATTCAAAAATTTCAAAAAGTTTCAATAACATAATTTCCCAAAATTTCTATCAACATTTTTAAACTTTATGAGTTTCATTTTTCTAGCCCCAAAACCATTATTTCATATATAAATATTATACAAATAAGCATACGTGGATCTGTATTAATATTAAGCATACAATGTTGGATCCTTTAAAAAACACTTTTGAAAAGACATTTTCAAAAATTTAAAGTGCAGTATGATAACCGATATGCAAAAGGGAATCAGAAGGCTCCTTTTTCTTTTGCTGGGTAGGGGAGGGCGCCATCTCTTTTCCAAGATAAGCTTATACTCATTACCGACCTCGAAAGCATAGACAACCAAGTTGAATGTAGGCTCCGTGTAATAGTTTTGACAACTGAATTTAATAACGCCTTGTATTATCATTGTCAATAAATAGAAAAATATTAAATAAAGACAACAAGCGAAGCTGCTACTTGAGTTTCATGCTTTCGCAATAGTCAGGCAGCTAAGAAAAATTGCTGCGAAGACAAAAAGATAATTTATTTACTTGTCAACAATTATGAGAAAAAAACCAATAATATGTAGCTTCCTATTATATTCACTATCATGTATGTTATTGTTATGAACAAATATTATCAAAAACTATTAATAGCTACCTCATATTTTCACTAATCTTTGTGTTGGTTAGAAATATAAGTTTGTCCACGCCAGAAGGAGAAGATGCTTCCATAATCTAGGTTGAAAAACACACAACGCTCAATAAACCATGGATATCATGTTAAAAACACATACCACTCAATACAGTGGATCCCCGCTATCAAGAAACAGCAGGTTAAAAAACAGAGGCCCCAAATCTCTAAGGGGCAAATAAAAGAACAATATAGTGATTTTATAAACAATGAGGCTAAAGCCAAATATCCAGTTTCTTCATAGCGGAGAAATACTGTAATCATCACTGATACATATAGAGATATACATACATGTAAATAATATGTAAATAGTATCAATTTTAGGTAAATATTAGGTGACCCATAGAAAGATTTTAAACAATTGAACAATTTTTTTTAGCGATTTTATAAATTTGTTCTCTATAAAAATGAAAAACCCAAATTTAGTTCAGAAATGAGACCCATATGTAAAACATTGACGCCATATACCCCTGAATGCCCAATTCGCATTATTTTTGCGCTGCATTACGAAAACGGTAGGTTTAGAAGGATTCCAAACCTTCTGCTTCTGACGAATTCTTTTCGATAATTCCGAAAACAGTAGGTTCGGTAGCGTTCTACGTCGCATTCTGAAAACGGTAGGTTTGGTAATATTCCAAACCATCAGTTCTCGGACCTGGAATTATTCGCAGATTTCGCAAGGAATCTCGTTTCCCGACCTAAAACCAGACTCATTTTCAAACCAACAAACAAGAGTTTACATACCAAAATTGTAAAATTAACGGAGTTTAGAAAATTCATTGATGAAAGGGGGCCTTCCATAATAGGCATCCAAGGGCCTCGTCGCGTTAGGTTTCAGTTCGAAAATTGTATCGAAATTGGAATTTGTCAAAATAATAAAACAAAGTAATTTCGATATCATTCATGGAATAACCAAGGTGGAACTAATTTCACAACGAACGTAATAGGTTAAAGGATTACGATATTTAAATTACAATAGAAAGCATCGTTTTTATGAATATAAACCGCGTAACTCAAGAAGATGAAAAAACAAGCTATTATTCAGGTAAGTGGACTTTAAATTGTTGAGTTTGTTTTCCTGCTGGTTACAAACACTTTTTGTTTATGTTTATTTCATAGCAAGAATATTAACACAACTGAAATCTTGTTTTGAACTTTCATCTCCAGACATCAGTCTAAGCTACCGTTTTCAGAATTCGCATTCTTTTCGCAAAAGAGATATTCTCTGCTAGACCTACGGCTTTCGGAATGTGGCATTCTATTCGTTTCAGATTTTCTCTGTGAAAGGTTCAGAAAGACAAAAAGAATACGCCCTCAGTGATTAGGTTTCAGCAGGGTTTTGGCAAAAGAAGTAAAACTACAAATTGAAACCTGGTAAAGTCTAATAGTAACCTTTGCTAGGATAATACATAAAAATATAGAAACTATAGATTCTTTTATGCAGGTTTCCATTGTATCAGAGCTAACATTAAATAATAATAATATGTTAAATAATCACCAAATAGAGCTTGCATACCTTTCTACAGAATTCTGTAGCATTATTCCTGTCAGAATTCCCATATTCCCCAATCGAATATTTTTTGCACAAGTCAATGCCTGCCTGCATGTGTCCCCTCGATGCTATCTCATGCAACGTTCTGACGGAGTCAATGATAACACCAGCATCATCATCGCCAGCCGTCTTGGCTGCTTCGAGTTCGTACAATTTATATTTAGAGTGAGCACACCCCATCTTGGCAGCTTTTTTGAAGAACAAAAGACTCTTGTTGTCACAATCTTCATCCTTTAGCTGATATGTTTTGCCCACGTTGTATAGATTAGGTACTGTCGCCTGCATCATTATATAATTAGTTCATTATAAAAGTATTTCGCAATATCAAAAACATATTACCCAAACAACTTTAACGTATACCTCTTTTTTAACTGTTTAGTCCCTCTGACGTAAATATCAACTTTAATCATGGTAATCGGCGTAGTACACAATTTATGGTGGCCAATTAAATATTATCGTCCTTTTTGGCGAACCTGATCAAAAAAGAATCAAAACATTTTCAAAAATATTTGAAAGCAACCAAAATGTGATTTTGCAACCAGTCTTTAAACTTTCTTTTCCTGAACTGACTACTCACATAAAATTCCAATTCATCATTGAAAAACGGTTAGCAATGACTTATGTGAAGAATATATGTCATAACTACATTTTTTCAAACATCATATGTAAATCTGGTGATAACCTTCATCCTTGTGATTCAAAGTAAAAAGCGTTTCCGAGGACAATAATACCAGAAAATATTAATCCGAAGCCGTGGTACAAAGCTGAGCTTGGGAAGATTGGATGAAGACACATCTTTTTTAAAGCAAACAGATAATTTAAAAGACAAAAAAATAATCAAAATTTTATGTGAAGCCATCGCAGATGGAGCTGCTTTTGTTCGAATCTGAGTTCTGGGTTTCCTATAGCAGCAACCCAGCATGCAGTCTGTACTGAAAAGTAATGCCTTACTCTGACAAAATAATTCCCTACTCTTGACCAATCAGATTTATTGCTAGGTTTGCGGTCCTGACCGTAGTTAGGGTAATAACATGTTATCTTAAATAGTGTTCACAAGATTTATCTGTGAAATTTAAAATGGGTCTATAAAAATAGTGTGAATAAACAACGTCTATATTTGAGAAATATGCCATACTAACAGTATGAATCAAAACCAGGTAACTGATAAAAACAATAAAAACAAGAAATTTCCCTAATTTTAAGGTTTTGTCAAAATATGATTAAAAAGCTTGACAGTTGTTGGCCTTGAAAAAAGTGAAATTGGTAACACAATAAATTTTTAAACAATTAAACCTTTTTTGTCTCACTCGATATTAGTAGCTTAATTTGAAAATTCCCTCTTTACCTCATCAGTATTGCACTTTTCTTCTAGTTTGTTGAGCATGCATTCTTTCAAGCATTTTCTCGTTCCACCAGGATAAGCCCATGGGGGCCTGATAAACATCCAAGTTAGGGGAAGCGCTGATGTAATTAGGTCGTCAATCTTTGAGAAGTATCCAACAGCCTTGTTTGAATTTTCCAAAGATGTTTTCACACATTTTCTCAATCCAGCTGAAAATTATCAATGGAACAAAACTTTCAAATAAAAAAACTTAAAAACTGATTTTAAGATAGGAAAAAACCTAATATCTTGCAAAATGCAAAGCAGTTTTCATTATAACATTTCCATGCCAGTATTTATTTCCAAATTATATATATATTGTTTTTATCATTTATTTATTTCAAATTATTATTCATCCTATTCTGCAGTTGGTAACACAGGCTAAGAAACCTACTTAAATATATATATATATGTATATATATATATGTATATATGAATCTCCAGACGCCTCTGAGCTGCACTGATGAGACCTCAAAGGTCGAAACACTGTGTCTGCAGATTGAGTATATATAATCAGTATGTTGATTTGTCCGTGATAATATATATATATATATATATTAGCACGAAAAGTTGGATTATATAATAATATATATACATGATATAATAATATTAAATATATATAAATGATATATATGTTCACAAGTAATAATCTTACGTATTATGTGATGACGCAATCCAGTAATAATTTAACGGTTTGGTCATGTCTTGATAAACTTTGTGATGATCTTCGTTAAAAATTGAATTCCAAGTGCTGAACAGATAATCAATAAACTGAAACAAATGAAATGGAAAAAACAATAATAAACCCAGTTTTTCTTAGAGCCAGTTCGTATGAAGCAAGCTGGCCCGGTAAGGTGAACGATCTTTTCTCAAATAGATTCATGTTTCTATGAGCAGCGGGTCAATTTGGATTAACCAGAATTAACCAGGATCTGTGGAATGGGTAGGCGAGATCCGTTTCAAGTGAGATCATATAAACAATCTGTAGATTTATATTTTTCAGATTGAGCTCAGCTGTTTACAAATATTGTATATTGTTTTTCTTTTGTTCTGTATTTCTTCTGATAAAATTGAGCCTGGAAGTTTTTCTACCAGTGGTTTCCTAAACGCGGGGCCTCGTTGTATCAGAAATTAATATCAATATAAAGTGCAACATACCTGATAGGCAGTGAAGTACGGCATCGTCGAATCATCGTCTGGGAAAATGCTACGCATTAGCTCGTGTACGTAATTTATGTCATGCGCTTTTTGATCCTTGGAAAAACAATGTAAAATATTAACACCAGCTTTTAGTATGTTGATGGATAACTAAAATGTCTTTTCTCTTAGTTGAATGCAAATGGGTTAATATATTCTATATTTTCGTGTAAAAGGGTGCAATAACATTTTTATACAATAAAACTTCTAATTTGCTTGCAGTATGGGTGAAATAAAAATCCAAATTTTCATGAGAATGAATGCAAAATCGAGCAAAAAATCTTCCTTAAAAATCGTCGCTTTTTCAAAGTCCAGCGGCAGGTCTAATCAAAACAATTAAGAAGTACCCCCCCCCCCCCCGAGTAATTATTAATACAACTTAAAATTATGATTAATCCTCTATTAGTCATATATTTCCAACAAAAAACGACACTACAGAATTAATAAGATTGATTCTCAAGCAAGAGATATTGAAATTGGTGTGCCACAAGGCTCCTATCTAGGTCGCCTTCTATTCCTAGTCAACATAAACAACAAAGACGACAATACAAGGGAGAGTAAGATCGAATATGCGTCACTCAAAAAGGATAAGAAAAAAGCACAAACTTGTTGTTCATCGATAAGAAATCTTTGAAACTGCGCTGCAGTCATGTATGACCTGCAATAAATAAATAAATAAATAAATAAATAAATAAATAAATAAATGAATGAATGAATGAATGAATGAATGAATGAATGAATGAATGAATGAATGAATGAATGAATGAATGAATGA
>JAYJMH010063348.1:0-11963 GCA_036873815.1 Phacellophora camtschatica | reverse complement strand
AATAATAAAAGCGACAACATTCTTTCACTAACACGCTTTCAGAAATAAAATCGATATGTCTGCAGCCCTTTATTAATTTCACAGTAGAAATGGAGATAAAAAAATCAAATATTTGTAAATAAGATACGAATCTTCCTGATGGATGCTGTTTTTCATTCAATGATTACAAAAACACATGCACACGAAAAATTCACCTATCAGCAAAAAAATTTTAGTTTCGAGGATTTGAAGCAGAAGTGAAACAAGGCCCAGATTTTCTTCTACACCAACAACAATTATGCCAACTTCGTCAAAAAAATAGGCCTAACCTAAAACCATCCTTTTTTCGCTCGGACTAGGTTGGTATTATAACGAATTAAAAAGGCTTATACGTACCAATGATTCAAAAAAGTTCTCCTGTTGAAACTTGCTTCCATATTTTTAATATGTTCCTCAAAAAATCATCTCTACCTTCACCAACTTCTGCTTTTTCGACGAAGGGCCTGTCCTGGTTGATATCATTATGGCGCATGGGCCACCTAGTTCAACACTGCATAATCACCATCTTCATCAAATTCAAGAGACAAATTATCTGTAGAACCACTACTTGTTCTTGTTGACTCACTATCAGATATTATCCATCTCATAAATTTATCCAAATTTCATAAGAACTAAATTATTTATATGAAGCGCACTCAAACGTTTCCTGTACGAATCAATGAAGAATGCCTGAATAGAGGAATCACGAGTCATATGATCTACGTCACAAGACGCAAGAAAAAGTCGCGCGACCTACCACTTTTCAAAAAATTATTTCAAATGCTTTTAGATACCACAATGTGATAAGCGTACCACCATTCTTGTCAGAAAATATCAAATTTTCATAAAATACAATAAAATAGAGGTCAAAAATTTTTATTTGCCTCTAAATCTATGAAAATTGGTTTTTGTTTCTTCTTGGAAATTTGAAATTGAATCATATCTCAAAACCCTTTGGTCTACAAGTCAGAAGAAAACTGTTTAGCTGTAGACATTTCTCTGGGAATATGACGTCTGTGTTAGCAGCAACTTTTTCAACCCACTAACTTCATACCTCTTGGAAGAAAAGATATTTTCTTTTTTGAAAACACCATAACATGAGCTTTTCGATGAACTTTTTCAATTTACTAATCGGGGCTTGTTGAGACCATTACCATTTTTGACACAAAATGACTTTTGAAAATGTTTGCTTTGATGTGACCCGTATTGTCATATTGTCATATGTAGTTTTTCTGTTGTGTATCTTCATTTTTAGATTTCTGTTTCTATATTTCGGTAAGCTGTGTAAATGTTTGCACAAAGTAGAAATTTTCATTTGTTTGGTTTTGCTTTGACTTATTAGCAGTTGGAATTGCTTTAAATTTTCAGTTTTAGCTATATTATTTACGAAGAAAGACTTACATTCTAGTAGACAATGTTTTTTGTCTTCAATTTTGCTTTTCCGATTTGAAAAAAATCGTGGAGCAAAATTTGAGCAAAATTTCCTTCTAATAGAGGTCGGAAATTTGTATCATTTTTCCATTCAAAGACAATGGTAACAGTGTCAAAGTTTGCTCAAAGTTTGCTTCTACCTTTTGTTGACTGTATGCGATAGCATGCTTCCTAATCTGTGATGTATAGTGCAACATCAGTAAATTCTCTTTGATCATTTGTAACAGGTTGAATTGATCGCTTATGATTCAACCTGAAAGCCATGATAATGGTGAACAAAAGTTTGCATTGATTTCTGTGATTCATTTCGTCCGGCATTAGTAATGACTTAAAAATCATGCGAGATATCTCGTAGCTACAAGAGGAAACATATGAAGACACAAAGTTATCTTCCTGGTCAACAATAGTTTAAATTATTATTTTGTTTTGTTATTTGAAAAAAAGAACCTGTTCAGCATGTTGTGTATGAGATGTCAAGGCGGCGAGTGAGGTAGGTATCACCTGAGTAGGTTATTAATGGGATAAGGATGCTCTGGACCAATTTTGGAAGTAGAATCTGAATTCGGATGCTATTTATGAAAACCAGGCCGCTTTTTAGAGATATTGCGCAATTTAACCTCGCTTTCGTCAATTTTTTTTAACTTTCTGCGCAAGTGTTAAATTTTTAAATATGAAGTGCATATGCTTGCCTTTTGACTATAATAGTCGAAGTTAAAACTCTCTTATGATGTTTAATCTTGCAAACAAAAGTCATATGGGAAAATTTTGAGGGCAACTTCGCTTCCAATCTTATGCAAAAATTGCTGGCAAATAACTATAAATTTGAAAATGCAGAACTTTAAATTAAATACATGTCGTGATGAATATTCCACAACGAAATTCCTACCATCATGAGCTTAGTTAATGTTTTATTCTTTATGTCTCTCTATGTGCATATTTACAGAACTTGATTTTGCTTTGTTGATTTGATGTTAATCTTCGATGTTAGAGGTGTCAGAGCTCGAACTGTATTTGTCAGCCTCAAAACTGCAATAATTGATATCATCGCTGCCAACCAATAACTCTACGACATCTTCAGGATAGGGCACATTGATCCAATCGGGGATGAGATCGTGAAGCCAACCATGCTTCTGAGAATCTTGCAAACACAGCATAGGATCCTGAGCCTTTCTCCACATTTTTGCAGCAAAGTTTGCTCGTAGTGCATGCCTTCGAGGACTACCATTGCATGATGGCAACAATAAAAGATCAACAACTTTGTTGTCCTTTCTCAGTTTCTTCCATAATATCTTTGACCTAGCTGTGTCTACGTCCGTCATGCCTTCCTCATCATACATTTTACACATGAAGTTCCCCAAACATAGATGAATCTCTTCGGAGATATGCATACTTTCCAAATAGTTCTAAAACCTGTGGTTCAGTCTTCACGTGATTCTAACTCATCTGCTTTCCTTTGCGCAGAAAACTGGTCACGTATTCATTCCCCGTAGAAGCATGAATACCGAGTTTTTTTTGCTCACCTATCCCGCTACATGATCCTAAATATAACAGCTTTCTATTTCTGCCACTCCCATTTTCGACGAGAAGTTGTACGTTGTTCAGTTTGTTCATGGCGAGTAAAGTGATGGGAATGTCTATATCTCCTGAACTAGTCGCACAACACAAACCGCTGGAAGTCTGTTACTTTTTGACGCATGTTTTATCGGATACGCAGTTTTTGTGTCTGCTTCTTCGTGGCCTGTTTCAAGTTCTCGTACAATGTACTTCCTCTAGAAAAAAAAACTGTTCTATCACCAATTTGATTTGCCTTCTGAATCCATATTTCTTCAATTAACTGAAACATTTGTTCTTTGTTGTCTCCATTGCTCAGAAGTTTGTTAAAATCTGACGGAACTCGAACATTTCCAGTTCCAATGACGAATTTGTCGCTGTTTCCTCGATAGCCCCGTTCACTATTCTTTATTGACCTATCCCTGTCAGTACCTCATGCAAGATGGTATTGTAATTCCTTGGAATTTCATTTTAGACTTGCAGAGCGAGGTCTTTCAACGTGTCTGGAACCTTTGCCATGCTGCGTATGTAGACTGCAAAGCCGTGAATGTATACTTTTAGACTTTTCTAATTATTATTTGATTGTGCGTCTGTTTCAAGTAATGATTGCAATGAAGCTTCCATCAGTTTACTCTTCCCTGTTTTTCTTCTAATTCCGTCGCATGTTGCCAGAGATAGTGGAATCGGTACAAATGGATATTGCAGTGCTTTATCTATGTCAATATCAGTGTTCTTCTCTGTAGGCTTTACAGCTGGGAGACCAAGAATATCCCATTGCACTGCGACTTCCTTAGATTTGCTTTTCCAGAAACCTTTACTTTCTTGTGAGTGTCTGTAAAACTTTTCCACTCAATCCTTTTTATTCGATCGAAGGACAAATCCTTGACATCGTTTTCAGAATTCAATCTTTTACAGAATTCAGCCCGCAAATCTGTGCCGTTTTTTTTATTCATCTTCAGCATCTTCGGGAAACGGGCAACCGGATGCAAGATTGTATAATCGATCCGTTTCTAATTCTAGACACGGGGGGTTAATGAAATCGTCTTTCAAGACTTTTGCAATGCTTCTGACCCTTTTCTCTGATTTCATAATTTCTGAACTGCGTAAACACTTTCTTGGGTTATTTGCATTGCTATTCAAATTAACGCGATTGAGTAATGCATCAACAAATTTTGCTTGAAACGGCCTGGTATTTTTCGTATGTTTCATCCTTTGTTGTAAAATTCTTGATACCACCTGTGAATAAAAACATTCCTTTTGAGCTACATTATATATATTTATTTGGAATGATTTCAGGACGAGCTCACTAAGAGCTTTCCTGTTGTTGCTTAGCCAAAGTCACGATTAAGCAGACTTTGCATGTGAGATTCATAGGGTTTTATTCGTATTTTATTTTTGCCAAAATGTAATTAATATCATTCCATCGAAATTTTTATGAAACTCTCTTGATTTTAATTGAATCTAAATACAAATTTTTCACTTTGTATAGAACAGTTTTGAGCAAAACAATTGGTCTACTACCTGTTGTTTTAGAGCTTTTCATAAACGTTTGCTCCCCCATCGATCAATTGTCGGATGTTCACATCATTGCGGCATACAAAGATTCCGTTATCTCCAAGCTCTTGTCTTGCGCCGGGTTGTGTATTTTCAAGATTTTCGAATTGCTGGCAACAATACGTGCCATAACGTGTGTAATTCTGCTTGTTAGTAGAAAATCACAACGAGACAAGCACTTTCCAACAATCAAGTCTCAACTGAAAATCTGTTGTGTTAATGGCAAAATGCATCTTGTGTAGTACATCAACAAGAGTAGCATATTACATCCAAAATTGCGCTGTATTATATCCGTTTCATTCAAATGCATTCATTTCTCTTCCTTTCATATTGCTTCTCAAACTCCTGAAACGAACTTGTTGCAATTGAATTCCTGCAATCTTGATCCGTCTTGATATCTCTCAGATGTGATTCTAATTTTCTTGGAAAGCTATTAATGAAACTTTCCGAGAGCAATTTTTCTATTCCTTCAGCAAAGCTTTCATGCACCATCCAAGAACGATTAATGCTTCCCGGTTATAATACCATTTATTCCGCCTGAAATGCAAAGTCCCCCTTGGTACACTATTTCCTCAAATCCACTTTCTTTTACAACCTTGCCAATCACAGAGAAAAATTCCATCATCCCATGGAATTAAATGAATAAGCACATTTTCAAAATCTTTTGGATTGTTCCAAATGATGTGTTGGAACTTGTCCACTGCGCCTGCATCAACAGTGATATGGATGTATTTCGTATTTGAAACTGAAGTCGGTTATTGGATTACAAAAACGGAGGCACAAATGCTATATGCGCTCTTTGGGAATTCTTTCTTGCAAAACATGCAGTCACCCAACCAGCAAACCTAGAAATTTGCTGCTTACTCTCAGAAGAGTAAGAACGTCTGAGAATTTTCCAACATAGGAGTATTTGGCTTACCCTCTTATCAATGTAATAACAGGTTGAAATACTTTCGAATGGCGGCGGTTATTTGTGCGGCATCACCAAATTCCAAGGAATTACAATACCATATTGCATGCGGTACTGACAGGGATAGGTCAATAAAGAATAGTGAACGGGGCCTTCGAGGAAACAGCAACAAATTTGTCTTTCTCAAATCTTGCCGGACAACTGAAACTGTCCTCTTTTTTGAAACCGGGAATTCAAGCGTCTCATCTCTTTTCGTACAGTGGTCAGAATCATCTTGAAAAACTACTCCATTGCATGTATGTATGCTACCGTCTTTTGTTTCCTTTCTGCAATCAAAAAAATTCAAACCAAAAAAGTTTTGGTGCCTTGCCATAAGGATCTACTAGAATCAGAGGTAGGAAATACAGTAAAGAAATCATTTTCTGGGCAAATTCTGCATGAGCTGTTTCTATTTCTTGAACCTTGTAATTGCAGCAATGGACCAGCCTGGCTAAAATGTGTATAGGTTTTTTTAATCCAGTTAAACTGTGCAGCCCACATCCAAGTAAAACGTGCTTCCCAGTAGGAAGCGTTCCTTAGAATATGTTATAAATGATGTCTTGGGAAGATGAATCAACATGTCTTTTCACTTCTTCTCCCGCACTATCTTTAGTTGAATGCAGCAAGCGTGTTAAAAAATTCGTCAAGTTCTCCGGTGGCTGACGATCCTCAAACAATAAGGATTTAATGGTCGGCGGTCATGGCAAATCAGAAGCTGATCAAGTCAGTGATATTTCATCATTTCTTGTTACCTTTATGGCTTTGCTCATCACGAAATCTCGGTAACTGTCAAAAACTACTCTTCTTTGTATTTGTAAACTTTTTCTACCCAGTACAACCTTCGATCCGTTATTCATAACTGTTACAAACAGCTATTTATCTTCAAGTTCTTGCAATAGCTTTTGCTCACCTTCCCCCTCAGCCTGCAATCTTCTTTATCAAGACCGTACACTTCTGGCAATAACTTTATTGATACCGACTGTTCTCCCTATATCACATGATGCTCGACAAATTCACATAATCACTGAAACCGTGCAACACTATTATCATCGTCCTCGTTACTGGCTGCAGTCATGATTTGTGCAGCTTCTTTAGTACATATCCGTGTATAATCTCTGTAACATTTTTCGTGCATTATAAATTCTCTCGCTATCAAGTCTTCATTGGCAATGATAAGAAGCATCTCTTCATCATCTTGAAGTGTTGCAGCCTTTTTCACCTGTTTGCAAGCTGAAAGAGTTGTATGATTCTTTGGCTTCTGTTTTTTACCTTTGACTGTTATGTAATTTGAAGATTTGCATTTCATACAATGCTTTGGTAAAAGAACATCAGAAAATTGGCCAGAGCATCTCTGCCGCTTTTCAGATACATCTGCAATTGAAGATTTTCTTTGAGAACCGATACTGCATTCTTAAATTTTGGGTAGCACGGCCTATTAAATCCATGCTTTTCAGAGTCAAAACATTGAGATAAACTGTCGACCTGTTCTTTGTGAAGTTAACTTGCACCAAAAGTACAACGAGCATCTTTGTTTCCGCGAGTTTCTTAAATGTTTCCTTATTCAAAAGTTCCAAAGGCTCATCACAAACACCGAGATGTTTGCAATTTACGACACAAATCACCTTGCTTATAACATAAGATTCTTTCACAAAAATTAAGCAAATCGTCGATCCCGTCTTTTTTCCTTGATGAAAACACGCCACATCAGGGCACACTGAGCTGGCCTAGGTCGTTCATAGATCAATAAGGTGTCAATTTGGCGGTTGGCATGAAACCTGAATGAAAAGAACGGAAACATTCTTTTCAAAATTACCATTGATTGGGTGCTTTGTTTTGAGTGCCTATGGCTTCTGGGTGTCCTGTTTCACGAGTGACGCAAACCTGTTTGCTGATGAAGCACATTGATTGAAAACGAGGTTAATCTCAGAATAATCTTTGTTTGCAATATTAAACCTCGTAAGTAAGTTTTTACTTCTACTATAGACAAAAGGCAAACATTTGCATTTTATATTTACAAATTTAGCACTTATGACGAAAATCTGACAAAACGAGGCTCAATTGCACAATATCTTTAAAATCAGCCTCTGTTCCATAAATAGCAACCATATTCGGATTCTACCTCCAAAACAGGTCTAGAATATCCTTATCCCATTAATTACCTACTTAGGTGATACCTACCTCACTCACCGCATGGACTTTTAGATAGTCATAATGTTGGTTGTAAATTAACTACACACAGAAGCCCTTGACAGAAACGGGAGCACAGAAATCGGTCTAAAATTTGATCAATCGTCCGGTTGACTACTTTTGAAAATAGGGGCGACCCTTGCAATTTCCAACTATCAGGAAAGCCACCAGCTGCGACTGATCAACTACAAATATAGCATAGTGAATCAGCGAATAACAGGTGGGCTCACTGGCATAGTAAATCAAAATATACCATAGTGAATCAAACACAGGTTTGCAATACCGTCAGCGACAAACCTCAACGACATTTTAAACGTATTAAATACCCTCTCTAACTGGGACACATTCAGTGCATCAAATTCAAAGCGACCATGTTGAAGTTTTACTCGAAGGAGCGGATTTTGCATTTGGAGTATTTTGTCATTGAGGTTTTTGCCAATATTGCGAAAAACATTATTCATTGATTCTAAACATCAAATACTTCGATTTTAGTGTTTTTTTAGTTATTATTAAGAACCATATTGATCGTTTTCCATGTGCTCTTGATATCACCATTATGCAAAGTGATCTTATTGTTGAAAAATTCTCATTTCAATTCTGTATTTAGCTTACTGACTCTTTTGCGCATCTGCCTGTATTCTTGCATCAAGATTTCAGATTTTGAACACACAGCTTGTCTCTTTAATTTATCTCTAGTAGCAGAAATTGTCAGCCAAGGACTAAACGTTTCAATACACGCGTTTGGCGTAAAGCAGCATGTTTTTTCAAGCACCAGTGAAATCATATTGGACCACTGCTCTACTATGAGGTTAATATCATCGCTATTGGAGACAATTCCTTTCCAATCGATCAAAAGGAAATTATTGTGAAGTAAGGCACACGCACAAAGAAAATATATTTGAAAAGTTAAATTGTATTCATAAAACATCAAGATTATATTAAGTTGCCATTATAAAGATCACGTAACTACTCAAATCAACTCCTGAGAACCACTGAATCATATCATTACAAAGGGCATTAATATTCAAGCAAGTGGAAGGAAGTGTCTGAAGATCACGTGAGCAAACTGTTGTCAGTACTGTGAATGATGGGAAATGATCTGGGTACCAAGATTTCCCAAGGCGGCGATCTTCACAACAGAAATCATTTATAAACTTTATATTATTAACATTTTTGAGTTTTCTAGTAGTGATATTTTATGCTGCCTTTTTAAACAGTACGGAATTTTCTGACAGAGTATACCATGTAGTAATCACTGATGAAGTGGTATTCGGTATCTCTGATCGCTTTTACTATAAATTGTTGAAATCTAAAAAGATTATAAACTTTTTGCATTCTCTTTATCATCTTCCGGTCTTTTCAACTGTGTCAGCACCAACAACAAGCCTTTTTATTCGTTATTACAATTATTATTCAGAACAATGCTTTTGTAGTAGCAACACGGCTGCAGTTATTAACCCCAGTCAGATAGATTCGAAAAAGAGCAACATTAATTACCTATTGACGTCAGATGTTGCTAGGCAAGAAAAACATTATTCATTATTGACCAAATTCATCAAAAATGTATTCAATCATTAAAAAGTTTAAGTTTTGCCTTGGTATTTGTAGTAAAACTAAAATTTGTCATAGGAATATACCTTCTTCTTTGCAATCAACTATTTGAGTGTCTTGATAATTAAAGAGATAATTAGCGATTAATTTAAACCGCTAATTGCGAACAAAATATGTAGTTACTTAATTGTTATGTTTTGGCAATTATTCGACTGAAATTTCATAGTCACAAAAATTTATGCCAAAATTTTCTACATATTTACCCTGTTTATTTGAATTATGAATATGCGCCATTCGAAAGAGAAAATAATTTCACACCCAATGATACTAATATCAGACTAATGAGGTGTTCAGAGCAACAGCTTAACCCAGTTTTAGTAGTTTTCATCTAAACCTCTTTCCAAATAAGGGCATCTGAAGTTCAGGTGATACAACAATAGCCTTCAAAATGGACAACAAATTGTAGCCAATTAATTATTTGGAAAAGTCAGGAAGTTTCAGCATAATAAATGTGATTGTTTTGGGGATATTAGAAAAGATATTAAGAAAGGGGCTCCTCCTCCTGTCTGAATAGTGTCAATGACAAGTAAGCCTCGAGATTTATTCTGTTTCGTAACTTTGGTATGCTATTGCTTTAGGGCTTTTCCATTTTACTATTCGCAGGATAGTTGATAGCTTATCTTCATGACTTCTTTAATCTTAGATTTTGAAGTTATTGGTTCTTGAATTTATCTGATTAATTCTTTTATGTAAGATGCAATTGTTTGTTTGGTTGGTAATTTTCTTTTCATATTCCAATGATTTATAAACAAGTGAGCTATGCTTGCAGTCTTGAGATATATATTAATATTTCACTTTTTGTCGCTGATATTTTAATAGATGCTCCAAACTTCAGATCCGTGTTGGTGCAATGGTGCTATATAATTCAGATCCGAAACAGTGTATTGGTGCAATGGTGCTATCAAAAGGTTTTAAATAAGAATGAACTGGTAGAAATTTAAGTATATAACGACTGTTTATGGCATAAAGTGCTCAACTGGGTGTCCCAAAAAACCTTACACGGGTTTTGCAAATATTATGCAAAAACGTGAACATAAAACTTTTCGTAAACACATCTATTAAAACGCCTGGGAACATGCGAGTAATTTGTGACCTCGATTATTAAAAACGCAAATGTAGAAACGGCGATGATATATCCATTTATGTCCAAACGTTTTTTGCGGCGAAAACAACAAGTTTTGCAATTGAGGCATTTTAGCCCTTAAAATAAAAGTATCATGAGTTTCGAGTAGGTCAATTTCACTCCTTTCAAACCTACAATTCAACAAGGGAAAATATTCCTCTAAAGTTAAACAAATCAAAATTTCTAGAATTCTCGTTTTTCTATACAACTACAATTTTGAGGAAGAATTTTTTCCCATTCATTCACTAAGACATAAAAGAATAGAGGAATCCAAAATACAATTTTTCTTTTTAAAGTTTGCTTTGTTTGTTTTTAGGGAAATTCTAAAAAGTTGTTATGCTTGTCTAACTTTCCATGTTCTCTAGTCTTTTGTTTACTAGATTTGAAAATGTTTGAAAGGAAGAAAACTGACCGACTTGAAATAGCAAAAGCAATACACTTTGTTTTCAATGAATGAATGACGATAACACAGCCGTTACATTTGCGTTTTTAATAATGGAGGTCACAAAGTAACCGTTTATTATCAGGCTGTTTAATAGATTTGTTTACGAAAAGTTTTATATTCACATTTTTGCATAATATTTGCAAACCCATGTAAGGTTTTTTTTGGAACACCTGTTATTTATTTTACAACCCAACAGATTTATTGTGTCTTAAGAAATCTTTTTGAATCTATTGTTATTCGTAAGTATGGATATTCTGCAATATTCTTTAACTGTGTATTATCAATATATTAAATCGGATTCCTGTTGTATTTACTGGGTGCCCCCAAGAACACTATGAATTTGTTGGATTATAGCCACTACAATAAATCTCAATAGGCAGGGAATTCAGCACAACAATCTGACCAACTGCCTAACCTTTGTTTTTAAGGTTGTTTTCGTACCTGTCTTTATGCATTTTGTTAATTTCCGGGGGCCATGTTATACCTTAATTTAAAAACGGGGGTAAAATGTAATACTGTAACTACGACAGGATATGCCACATGTAATTTTGTTGTCAGATTATGTACTACATAGCAGCCAACAACAATCTACAAGAGCACAAATTTTTCTAAAATTTCCGTAGGTTGCTTCCATATGATGACGTCAAGAGACTTAGATTTTATTTTTATGCCTAACTCATATCGAGAGTTGATAGAAGTATGATGACGTCACAAGCTTTTGTCAAAATATTTTTGATTTTTTGATGCTATGTTTCATGACCATTTTTGTTGTTAGATATTTCCTTGGAATTGATTCTATACACATCTCCGATATTTTTGAGTTTGCTGAAAATATCTGCAAAACAGAAATAAACAGCAGCGATATTTTAGTTATCTTATGATGTGACTGCCTTGTTCACAAATGTTCCCGTTGATGAAACAATTGATATCATAGTGGATGTTGCTTTTGATGATAATTGGTTCAACAAAACACAGAAGTTAGATCTTACTAAAACTGAACTTAAAGAGCTTCTTGTAATCGCCGCTAAAAATCAACTTTTTCAGTTTGAGGGTAATCTATACGAGCAAAATGATGGCGTTGCCATGGGATCTCC
>JAYJMH010063337.1:0-11963 GCA_036873815.1 Phacellophora camtschatica | reverse complement strand
TCCGATATGATTGGAGGAATAGCTGTATCTATATTTAGATTGCCCAGTCTCCTGCTGTTTCGCCACTTTTATATCCGCCCATTTACTTTAACCTCTTGATTAGGGGGAGTGTTGTAAATATTGGTCAAGTATTATTCGATCCAAGAGACACTGGTCCGTATTTTATATTCATGTTGTAAATCGATCTTTTATAACCAACGTGTGTGGTTCGATCGTAATAAATTGTTATGTTGTATTAAAAGTCGCAGGTAAAAAGGTTGCAATTCAGGTTTGAAATAGTTTTCGTGTTTATTCGTCAATGTTGAACTCGCAAGGTTGGGGAAATTCCAACACTCAAACAGTAATCACATTGAACGACGAAACTCAATCAGAAGTTCAAGATTCAGCTTCGTCGTAGTCGTCGTTCAACTTCTTGGAGAAAACCAGAACGACGATCAACAACAATGATCTGGACCTCCCTTTTCTTCACGTTCATTGTACACTTTCCGAATCCAAAACCTTTTTCTGTACTTCTGCAATCGAATTAGCAAAAATGCATGTACGTGATTTTGCGTCATGGCAAAGCAGAAATGACTCCACATTGTTGAGACTGGGGCCAGAAAATATAGTTGCCCTATCTTTGAACAGTACAAAAAAGTGCCTGCCTCTTTGCATTCACCACAGGCCCCGTTGTGAATAAATTTTGCACTGCTCCTGACTTTAACTAAAAACCCATGAGAATAAACCCATGACTTTTACTAAAAATATAATACATACAAATTTATATTTGTTGTAGGAAGGAATTTGTAACGAAGTTGAAAAAAACAACTCTACAATACGTGAAACAAAACTTCTTCCGCCCAGAATGCGTGGCAGTTTCGGGTTGACGTAGCAGTTTCGTCTTTTTGAGTTTTTAATTATTTAATTCACATGAACTTTGCGCTCCTCCGATATGATTGGAGGAATAGCTGTATCTATATTTAGATTGCCCAGTCTCGTGCTGTTTCGCCACTTTTATATCCGTTCATTTACTTTAAAAAGTTAATAGAAAATCTTTACAATTTATCAATAATTATTTACAGGGAAGGACTCAAAGAGACACAATCAATTCTTCATATAGTAAATGGATGAAAATATAACTTATTTATCAGCTCAAAAAGCCTTTGGAATTATGCAGATGACAATACAATATGGTTTACCGACAAACGATTAGAAAATATTTTGCCTAAACTTGAAACGGAAATAGTCACTTTGAACAAATGGTTTGAAAATAATTATATCATGTTCAATGAGAAAAATGTCTGTTAATGATGTTAGAACCTAAATTATTATGTGAGAAAAAAGCTGAGATAAACATTACTGATGTCGCAATAAAAGAATCCAAAAACGTAAAATTACTCGGAATAACGACTGATAACCTAAAATTTCAGAAACATATTAAAAAACTCTGTACCGGAGCCGGTAGAAAAGTGAATGCACTAGGAAGAGTTGCTCTGTACATGGACGAAACAAAAGGAAATGTTCTGATGAAAACCTTCATAACAAGTAACTTCAGTTATTGTCCTCTTACATGGATGTACTGCAGTCGCAAATCCAATAATTTAATAAACAATATCCACAGAAGAGCTTTGAGGGTTGCATATAATGATCACAAATCAAGCTTTGAAGAATTTCCTCTTAAAGATGGGATAATACATCAGAGAAATCTTCAAAGGCTAGCAATAGAAATCTATCAAACAATCAATAACTTAAATCCAACTTTTATGAACGAAATTGTTAAGCTATCAGACACAGCAATTATCTAAGAGAAAGAAACCAAATACTGTTTTATATGGTCTTGATACAATATCACAAAGATGCAATGAACTATGGAACAACATTCCAGCTGCCATGAAAGCAGCAAGAAATGTGGATATTTTCAAAAAGGAATCAAACGAGTGAAAGATCTCGCATGTTCATGCAGACTATGTACACCCTACATTCATAATATTGGCTACATTGCTTAATAAAAAAGCTTTCTGAAAGTTTATGAAATTATTTGCTTATCGCTGTTTTAGCAAATTTGGTTTTTAGCTTATAATCCTTCATCTTAAATATTTACAGTTTTATTTACTTTACTTATTTTTAGATGTGATAATTTTACTTATTTTAGATGTGATAATCTTTTATTATATTGTAAAATGTGTTACACTGTAAAATCATATATTTGTATTAGATGTTAGTGTTAATTAGCTAGTTGAAGCTATTTTTGTTAACTAACATTAAAAAAAGGAAAGGAAAAAAAGATAGACTTGCTCCAAGTCTACCTCTTTTATAAGTAAATATCACTAAAACGTCAAAAGCGTGCAAGTCCTCTGTGGAGGAAACTTTGAGAGGAACATTTGGATAATTTCCATTCAATTTTGGGAATTATTTTGTTATGAAAACCACCTTAAAATTGCTAATAACTTGTGAATGCTTTAATGATTATTTTTCAAATAATCTTTATCGTCTAATTGAACAATTCACAGACAGGGTGGTTCTAAATGTGTGGTAATTTGCATGAGTTTTCACTACCTAATAGATTGGGAAACGTTCATACTTTTTTGGGACACCCGGTATATGGACCAACACTGTCAACACTCGTGAACAAGAACAATTATCTGGATAAGCAAAAAAGAAATCTAAGCACATTTGTTTTGTTTTTGTAAAATTCAGAACCTAACCTTGACAAACTATGATACTATATGGATCCATTTAACTGCACCCATGAAGATGTCGATGTGTAAGAATTCAAATTAACTTCTGAATCTTATTAACTTCTATTAATCACAATCAACTGGAATCAGAAATTAAATCGATCCTTGCCAACCACCTGAAGTATGCCCCATACCGCGAAGGAGGAAAGAGCATGCAGGATGATTAATGTGTTTTCTCTTTAGCTTTAATATATTTTTCAGTTTATTTTGCTAATTATTTTGTTCAGTGGCTCTACTGTAAGAGACAAAATATTCTCCTCAGAGTTTTTGATACCGTAAGAAAGTCACCCAGGATTAAATAAATTCCATATGGCTCTGTCTTAACTAAATTGAACATTAGCTTGAAACCAAAAAATGCTTCCAGACGTTATCTGTATTTGTTTTTTTTTAATTGATTATGATATTCAAGTGCTACATGCCCAGATACTGATAAGATATATTCTGAGGAGTGCAACTCAATTTATATCGAGGCTAGTACACCCACTCCCTGGCTTGAGGACACTTTATTACAACCATGGGTATCCACTATTCAATCTAAATAGCTTCAAACCTTTATCAATCTATTCAAATTGCCAAAAATTTGATAATTTTTCATTTTTGTCATTCAAAAGCGCTCCATGTCATCCAGGATGGTCATCTGAGAGCTACGATCAAAAGTTTCTTATCTTAGAAAAGATCAAATTAATTGTTCCTAAGTTCTTATTGTACTTTATTTTTGCCCATTGTATTTAGGATTAGATGCATTATTGTTTCAACATATGTAA
Organism: Phacellophora camtschatica; assembly: GCA_036873815.1. Lineage (NCBI taxonomy): Eukaryota > Metazoa > Cnidaria > Scyphozoa > Semaeostomeae > Ulmaridae > Phacellophora > Phacellophora camtschatica. Next base: position 8,482 of record JAYJMH010063337.1, on the reverse strand, counting down.
AGCCTTGTTTCCATATGATTTCAAGGATCGCAAGTGACGCAAGGATCACTGAAAATTTGGAGTTGCGATCCTTGTGACAAAACTGTTTCCATTTGATCGCTGCAATTTAAAGCACCACGTGCCAAAATTCAACTTTATTAAAAATGGAGGGTATTAACCAGCGATTCCTACTGCAATCAAGCTATTTCTAATACTTACTTTTTTGAAAAGAGTGATGGATCGTCAAACGAGGAAAAACATTTGGGTGAGGAAATTTCTTCAGAGGAGAGAAGAACTTGGCACAGGAGCTGCGGATCCACGATCGGGAGTACTTTTTCTGGTAGGCCTAAAAGGATATGGCCTCGGTGCTCTGTGCTTATTGGCCTTCCTTTCTTTGAAGCTTGCTATTTTTTTTACTATTTCCGTGGGATAACAGACAAGATATCTTTTCGGGGGAGGGGGTTGCATGTTGGGGGGTTTCACTCGGTATCAGGTTATTTTTGGGTCTAGAAGTTAGGAAACAGTTACCTAATGGATTTCATAAAACTTTTCCATCAATTTAAATTGTAATTTTGTAGTGTGTGATGGAGTACGACAGATCATCTTTTTGGGTTTATTTTTCTTCAAAAGATCATTTTTGGGGTGATATTTGTACCCCTTAGCACCCCTAGCCTAAGTACAGCAGCATCCCTGGAATATGTTCTTGTCATTAATCGTCTCAAACTTTATCTTTTTTGTTTTATTCACAGGTTCACAAGGATGTCCTCTGAGCGATTTGAGCATCTCCTAATTCATCAGCAGAATGGTTAATGCTGACCATTTGCTTCCTAGCCTCTGGAGATGCACAGCAATCTCGATCATTCTTGTTTCGCATTGGGAGAGAAACTGTTTCCAGGATGCTTCGAGAGACATGTGATGGCATCTGGAAGGCATCTGGAAGGCACTCAAGAAGATCTATGTTTATCTCCCCAAATCCACTAAAGAATGGGATGGAATCGGGAAAGGATTTTAAGAAGAGTGGAACTTTCCCAACTGTCTTGGAGCAGTGGATTGGAAACATATTATGATTGAATGTCCACAAAATGCTGGCTCTGCCACATTCAATAACAAAAATTTCCACAGTATAGTATTGTTAGGAATATGTGAAGCAAGATACTGTTTTACATTTGTGGACATTGGATCACTAGGTGGAGAAAATGATGCGTCGATTCTGGCTAATTCAAACATTGGCAGGTCATATGATAATCTTCCAGCGATTCTTGGGATCCCATGTGCAACAAACCATGGTGAAAATGTCTCCCATATGTGCTGCTAGGAGGTGATATTTTTCATCTCATGCCCTGGCTCTTGAAACCATACCCTGGAAAAAAATTACAGGAACAGCAAAGAGTGTATAATTATTGATTATCAAGAGCAAAACGAACAATAGATAATGGTTTTGGATGTCCTTTGAGCCAAATAGAGGATCTTCAGGAGACCGATTAAAGCCGTGGAGGATCTTGTTGATAAAATAACCAAAGCTTGTGTATGCCTACATAATTATCTCTGCCTAACCGAGAATGCAGGCTACATTCCTGCAGGATTCATAGATAGTAAAGATTGTTCTGGAAATTTTATCTCTGGAACATGGCGAAGCATTACCCAGAGCGATAAAAATGGGATGGTCCAATGTGGTAGGGTAAGTGGAAACAGGTACTCAAATGATGCTGCCATTACCAGAGATTTATTTTATAACTTTAAATATTATTTCAACAGTCCTGATGGGGAAGTTCTCTGGCAGCTACATTATGTCCAGTATTGTGGCCTCATACGTTCAGCAATTTAACATTAAAAAACAATTTCTTGTGTTATCTCCTGTCATGCTTCGTGCTGAATATCATAATAAATATTACAGACTTGTGATAGCTGCTTTTATGAGATATTAAAAAATTCTGAAAAAAATATGAGACAGTTTAAGATACTTCAGAGTTTGTATGCTTAAATGTTTCAAAACGGTGTCAAATTGTACTCTGATCCCCTTAAAGTTGTAGTATATATAGGTCACTATACATTCTTTCTTCAGAGGTGGGGGTGCTTGATCGTAAGACTTGCTCAACAAAACCTGGAAATGAAAGCTGGTTTTAAGTAGATGAAAATACATCATGCTGAAAGGCAGGTCTTCTTCCATATACGCCTCCATCAAACACTGACTGCCCATTGAACTCTGCTTTATACATAATTTGTTCATCTTGGATTATAACAAAGGCTTTGGCCTATGATGGTAGTCGTTAAATTTTTTTGGCTTAAAATAGCAGTGGAAGGCAATGAGATCTCAAGATTTCGTCTCCTAACAGGTTTGCAAAGTTCTCTTTGTTTGCAGAAAACCTGTTTATGCAGCCTCTTTTTGAAACTGTTATATAAATTGTCATAAGCCTGCAGCAGCAAGGTAACAACCCAAAGAAGATCCAAAAGAAGACTAAAAACGACAAATATGACCAACACTTGGTCATTGAAAAACACTCCCAGAAGTAGGAAAAGCAAGCTAGTCGTGTTGTGAAGGCACGAGGCACAGACGATTACTTTCAGTTTGGATTCGAAAGAAGAGCTGGAAAACATGAGTAACATTGCAGTTTTTTTGTGAGAAATGCAATCAAATAGTCCACGAGCAGGATTGAAATTTAAGGCAAATGGGTGGCAACAATGTCGGCAAGCTTTCGGGCTCAGAGCTGAGAATAAATGGACCAAGTACACCAAATAATGATCACTGCCTTGCTGTTGTGAATCATTTCATGAATGAAGTGCGAATACATGCAGGCAAATTTTCTTATGCAGGGCATTTGTAACAGAATTTTTACTCAGCCCGAGTTATTTTCAACAAATAATCAGATGTTTTATTTGGCAAATCGAGGAAGTTCATACTATGAATATTTATACTATGAATTACACGGGGGTGTACTGAGAATGACCTTCATATTGCAAGGGAGCCTGTTTGGGACTATTTGAGACAAAAATGCCCATCATTTACTGCAAGCGACTGCAATGAACAATTTTCTGAAATATTTACAACAAATGTATTTTGTAATTTGACAGTAGTTGAGAAATCGAAACTGATCTCTATCCATTCAACCATTGCATTATGTAGCCAATGTAAAAAAGATATTATTAGCAAAGTTTTTGTAAATTTTATAACTGTTCATAACTTTTATTCTTTAAATTTACCATTTTCCCATTAGCAAGATTCATTGGTTTTAAGCAATTTTTCACAATTTAAAACAGATATCAGAAAGATCTAAAGATTTTGTGTGTCGACGATGTAAGTTTGATAAAAAGTTTCAAGTAAAAAGATGTTTAGTGTTGGAAAGGACATGATTCCATTGGCTGTTCCAGATGCACTATATGGCCTGTCACAATGTGAAAAAAGTTTCATTTCAAGAGCATTTCCTATCATTCAGGTTTACACAAAATCAAGAGGTTCATATGGATATACAGGTCATGTCTTAAATTTGCAAAACAATTTACAACATATTGCTAATGTTTTACCACATTTTCCAAAAAATATTCCTATTATAGCATTCACAATAAAAGGATAAAACGAATTTCAGAAAGAATTTAAAGTCCGGAGAGCAGCTGTTCTTGATGCACTTATGTGGCTAATAAAAAACAATCCACTTTACAACCATATTACAATAGTTTTGACAAGAACTACAGCCCTTCCTCTTGATGGATAGATTGCTGTTCAAACAGTAGTCTTTCAAGATGATATTGCCCCTAATCTTCTCGATCTTGGACCTACAAATTCGGATATATTTAATGACACCAAGAGTGTAATATATCCAGTTGCTTCCTGAAAAACCAGCTCAACAATTTGAAGAAAATCTTATTAGACAAAGTCTAGATGAGGTAGCAAAACAAAGATCTTTAGAGATTTTCTGAGCCACTAACTGAATTTGAAAAACAGCATCTTGCTTCACTTGCTTTTGCAGCCCTTTTTCCAGTTACAAAGGGAGACCCTACAAATAATGCCATAAAACGTGAAATTGCAAAAAATGACACTGAATATTTTGCAAACAAATTAAACATTTGATAAAGTTTGAAGAATACAAAAATGGAAAATTACATTATAGATTTGCTGCACATCCAAAATTTGCTTATTTGCAATAGAATATGTTGTACAGGAAGCGTCTTCCTGGACAAGGCAACTTCTACATTAAGCAAAATTCACAAGACAAATGTTTTACTGTGGAAGAGTTGAAAGAATTGCTGCACTCAGGTAAACATGCACAAGTTATGAACAAAATGATGCATCATGCAAAAAACGGTACCAATGCATATTGGTACAAATGCATATTGGAATAAAAATAAAGAACAATTGAAAGCTTTGATAACACATAAAGGAGAAACAACAATATTTTTGACTTTTTCATGTGCTGATCATCATTGGCCTGAGTTTCATTCACTTTTTATAAATAATGACAATACTGATACCACAAACGTTTCAGGGAGAGTGTGATGATGAATCCTCATATTTTAGATTATTTATTTACTGAAAGAACAGAGGCTTTTGTTAAACATTGGCTGTATTCGTTAAACATTGGTTGCCTTAATGCAGAATGGCATTGGTCTCGATATGAATTTGCAGTTCAGCGAGGTTCAATCCACTGCTACGGACTTGCCAAATTGAGAGATGACCCTGGTTTATCTGATTTGTCTACGATCGCACAAGCTGGCAATTTTTCAAAGAAAAAATTAACCACTGAAGGTAATCTTTAGAAGATCAAGTTTCAATGTATTTAAAAAGTGATTCTGCTGGAATAGAGGCATAAAATGTTTTATGTGACTATCATGATTACCTCATATCAACTTGCAATCCAGTGGACCCTGCAGAATTCTCAAAGCCAGCTAAACACCCATGCAAGCAAAGGTATAGTGACATCAGAAAAAGAGTTTGGTTCAGATTATGCAAATTTACTAAATATTGTTCAAAGACATACAAAATGTAACTCAGCATATTGCTTGAAGGATGTCAGTGGCATTCAAAAATGTAGATATATTTTCGCTGTTGAGGCATGTTTAAAAACACATATAGAATATGAGAAGGTCAACACAACTAACCACAATGACGACGAATATAAAGCAGTTATAGTTAGCAAAAGAAATCATCAAAGATTAAATAGACATCAAAGATTACAAATTCAAGGATGTAAAGCAAATTGTGATATTCAGTTGAGAATAGATCATCATGCCTGTGTAGAATATCTCGCAAAGTATGCATTGAAGGGGGAGAAATTATCTACAGTTGTACGAGAGGCTTTTGTCACAGTTGTTAGCAATCTTAAAGATGACGCAAAGTCTAAATCTGCTGTTCACAAGCTGATGATAAAAGCTGTAGGGGAAAGAGATATGAGCATTTGGGTTGTTATGCATCAAATTCTTGGTCTAAAATTATACAGTTCATCTTTTCAGGTTCTTAATGTAAGCTTAGATGGAACAAAAACGATTAAAGTGATCGATTGTGACCTGCATACATAAACATTATACATAGAACAGTATGGAACGTGTGAAATAGACGATCAGCTTATTTATCTAAATTTCATAACATTTGTTTCAAAATTTGCAATCATTAACAATAACATTGTGAAAAGAAAAATGTTATTGACAGGACTTTACCGAGATACTCTACAAACCCACATGGAATCAACTATAGCCTGTTTTGCAAATATGAATTGTTAAAGTACAAACCTTGGGTAAATTGTGTTTCAAACTGTTGAGCACATGAAAATGAATGTGATACCACGTTTGTGACATGCTGGAAAGAATTTCTTGCAAATACAATTGGGCACCAATTAGTGCCAAATTGGCAAAGAGAGTTGCAACATTCAATATCATACCTTAGGACTGTAAATGATCCTCATGAGTTCACAGAAATTAATTTCCATGAGCGTGAAGAATGGATGTCTGTTGCAGAAATGGTAAAAAGTTTGCATGATAACAACAATGATAGTTCTGAACTAAAAACTCATTTAACAGAATCACTCAAACAGTATACATCTGTTTCAAAAGCATGCCATTTTGGGTAGAAAATCAAAAGAGCAATTTTACACACACAATCAAACCACAAAAAGGAGAAGCCAATGCTTTATTATTGAATACACAACAAACGCTTGCATATGAAATTGTATTCATAAATGCCAGCACTAACTCAGATGAGCATCTTTAATGATAATAACAGGTCCAAAGTTTCTTGTTTGATTGTCTCAGGAACCTTCTCTTTAAAAGATGTATAATTTGCTCATATTTTGGAATTGCTGCATTCAATACTGAAGGTCAAACATTGCATAGTTTTTTTAACCTGCAAATACGCGGAAAATTAGAATGTGATCTCAAAGGCCCAAAATTTGCTAAATTGCAAAATGCAATGGAAGACATTGATTATGGCATTGTTGATGAATTCTCTGTTATTGGTCTAAAGATGTTTGGCTGGATTGACAAAAAATGTCAACAGGCAAAACAAACAATAGTAAGCCATTTGGAGGCATTTCAGTCATATCGCTAGGTGACATCGCACAACTACCACCAATTGGCGACAAAGTTCTTTATCACAAAAAGCCTAATGGTGATGTTGCTCTGAAAAGATTTTCCAGTTACTACAGTTTTATTACTGTAATCAAGCTCAATTATGTCCAAATTATGCATATACATACAGTATTGTTCTTGATCTTTTTATTGTTACTGCATGAATTTTTCATGCCAACATACAATAAATGTCACATCTTCATTTACTGGGTCAGATGGCAATTGTGGGTTCAGTTTTATTCAGAAAGTGGCGAATTTTTACCATGAAAAATATTAAAATGTTGTTTTCTTATTAAAAAGATAAATCAACTTTCTAACAGTCTTTTTATTTCTCACTGTTCTTTTTAAATTTCTCAGATAGCACTGAAACAAGTTCACGAAACAATAAGTACTTCGATGTACAAGTGCAAGTTCAACAAGATTCATCTGCTAATGTTAGAATTATGGAGTCCCCAAATGCAAAAAGGACATTCTTTCAAGAGAAATATGAAGCAAAAGGCCCTGTTAAATTGGCCTGCAAAAGGCCTTCATGATATACAGAGTTTGCCATTCCACTTTCTTTCTGAGCCTATATAGATCAACCGAATTAGAGATGTCAATGTGGATGGAAATTTTTCAGTTCAGGGTGGACTGAAATAGCACTTGCTTGAAAGAGAAGTATTGGTTGGGAGAAGTAAAGTGAAGCGTAGAGTTCGTGATGCTGTAATTGCAGATGACTCCAGTCACATCGTAATTTCAATCTGGGAAGATATCATTGATCAAGTTGAAGAATACACACCAAATCAGATCACCAATGTTATTACCAACACCTTCAATGGTCTGAAGTTGCCGACAACAACTTCGTCAACGTTCCTGCCAATTGAGTCAGTATTCACAATTGACTGGAAAGCCATACACCCTACTCTTGCAAATGAAACACTTTGCTGTCCAGAGATAACATCAGTGAAAATGTCCAACTACCATTTGTGCACTGCTGTTGACAGACTGCTGTTGACAGCCAACGTGAGCAATGCATTCTTACATTTTTTCCAAACACCCTGAAGAGTTGTTTGTAAAAAAAAGAACACACATAAATTGAAGAAATGCTCCACACAATGGAAAATGTTGAAAATATTAAAAAAAGATGGTTGTACTGAAAATGAAGAACCATGAGCATTACTCGAGCTGAACTTTTTACACTACAATATGATTGACAATGTTAGCTGCTGTTTTGTTCTGCATTCTCCAAGTGAGATGTCTTCGATTTATAGCTTTATATTTGTAACTTAATTAATACAGTAAGGCCCCCATTTAAGAAACCACTCACAAGAAACATTTATGCTAAGTTTTTCAGAAAAGCAATAGGAAAGAAATAGCAAATATTTGCAAACAATAGGGATCAATCTGAAAAATCAATTTCTTAAACGTTTTCTTACTGTTTTCAGACTTTTTATATTAATAAAAAGAAAGCAAATGTAATTTTAATTCGCCTATCAATTACCAAAATTCTCATTCTTAGACATCTGAAGTAAATTTATTGATAGTCTGACTTAAATAATGAAACCTACTTTCCCTAAATTGAGCACATTGATCAAATGTGGCAAATTCAAATAGAGATCTTCACTTTCCATATTTGTACTGACACTGTTGTTGTTTTACGAATTTTGTTAAACTTGGTAAGAATTGAAGGCAAAAATTTGATAAATAGTCCTCAGACCAGCTGTACTCTTGCAAACTTGTCTCTTAATTTTAATCTAATATTAACTTTTTGTGCAAACTTCCATTTCTGAATTGGCTATTTCCGAACAACCATGTTGTATCTTATAAGGAACCGGTCATAAAGTATGTGCTAGGGGGGCCGGAGTGAATATGGATGGGCCACGAAAATTTTTTGTACAAATTGGTTGGGCCGCCAATCTGTTTCTGCATTTTAGGATGGGCCATGAAAAATATATACACATTATTTAAAAAA
>JAYJMH010063326.1:0-11966 GCA_036873815.1 Phacellophora camtschatica | reverse complement strand
GTCATCTTAACATCATTTTCAAGCTAAATGAAATAAAAGACGTTGTTTGTATATATAGAAAAATAAACAATAGAAAGTATTTCAAACCGACTCATTAAAGTTCACCAAGAAGATTTTGAAGATAGGTGACACATTTGAATGTATTTGAAAATTTGAAAAATATGCTTACCTTAAGAATTATAGTATTTTTTGCAACTTGCCGATATCATTAAAAGAAACAAGAAAAGTTAAAAAGTAGTTTAAACTGTAAACCTACATTTATAAAAATGATTTCATGAGAAAAATAAAAATAACTGTGGCGCAGCTTTATTTACACTTCTTTATGCCAATATTTTCCTAAAATTTTATGTTTCATCAATATTTGAGGACAAGAAATTAATAATTTAAAAGCCTTTAAATAGACTATATGATATTCAGTTAATATATGTAACAGAGCAGTTTTGTTTTGCTGTTGAAAAAAATAAAAATACAATCCAAAATTCTTGAGGCAGGTGATAAAGTAGGATTTCATTTGGCCATGCGTTTCAGGCGTGTTTTCAATGTTGGAAAAAATCATAACAATCACGGTGGTCGGGCTTCTAGAGTAACCTTAGAACTGTTAGTAAAATTATTCTATTAAAATTTTTTATTATTTTATTACTAAAAAAAATTCTATTATTTTATTAAAAAAAATTAATCAAAACAGTGTACATGAAGCAACAAGTATATATCTTGTGATTACAGATAACACATTTCGTCTTCTTTGTCTAAGTTTGTTTTGTTTTTCTTGTTTGTTCTTTTCTTATTTTTTTTTAGCAAATCTCAGCCAGGCATTTCTAATGAAGGTTGTTATGTTTCCTGTACGAAACATATATTTAGATGAAGTAAATTTAACAATTGACAACCTCCTTTTTATGAAATTTCACAGCAGAAACAAATTAAATTCTGTCTGACCGTCAAGGGGAAATGGAAAGACAACGTTCGCATCAAACCTTTTCGCATCAAACCTTGTAGAAACCTTTTCGTGTCAACTGCGCAGCCAAGCACCTGTTGTGATTGAGTTGCTGCGGAGACAACGTCATCTCTCTCAAGACCTTTTGACATGTTCAATGGAACAGAAACAAAGAGAATGTTTTAGAAGAGCCATGACATTCAAAACATAGATTTGGAACACAGCGGAACATTCCAGTGGTATTGAAATACATTGGAAAACCAGAGAGAACTAACAAAGTCAACAAATCTTAGCTGATACAAAATATACCACTATCGATGCTCGACTGCACTTTTTGTTTGAAATGAAAACAAAAATTGTGGAATGAGGAAATACAAAAAGCATCCTGATGAGTGGAGGCAGATTTGAATTCGATGATGGAGGAATTTACTGTGGAGAATGGCTGGACGGAAAAGCCCATGCTTATGGAGTTTGCACAGGCCCAAACAATGAAGGGAAATTTGAAGGTTTTTGGCAAGATGGTTTCGAAGTTTGCGGTCTTTATACTTGGCCTCATGGTCATTCGTATAAGGGAGAGTGGAAAGACGGTAAAATAAATGGCATTGGGATAGAAGATTGTAAAAATTGGACTTATTCTGGCGAATGGAAAAATGGGCTGAGACATGGAAGTGGCTTGTTCGTTAGTAAAAAGACTGGATTTCGATATGAAGGAACATGGAGTAATGGCTTGCAAGACGGTTACGGCGCAGAACTTTCTGCTGATGGTGGTGCGTATGCATTTATTGTATGCGGACTAACATTTGGTGGTTTCAAATTTATTTATTGAAAAAGTGTTTCTTTTTGTAACCAGCCAAATACAAGAATCAAAATATTTTTATATTGTTTTCGTAAATATTTGCCACACGCATGCATCCTTTCATTCATCATTAAATGTTTAATTATTTAGGGAAGACAAAGTACATGTTGAGATCGCACCTTTCCCCAAGAAAGAGCAAGAAAGAAAAGCAAGCTACCTGTTCTAAAATAGAAAGGCTAACAGCAATCTTTTTAAACAAATAAAGAGAACAGGAACTTCTCTTCGTTAACTATTGCTTTGTTTGAAAACAAACATTTTCCCATGAACAGTGTTGTAGCCACACAGACTAAGTAAACATTTTAATCACCTTACATAGCAACAAAGGCAAGTTCAAATGCTTCAGTATTTGAAAACAATTCTTGTTATTAATTCATTCAAATCATTTCAAATGGTCGAGTATTATATTTGTTTTCTGAGAAATGATTTGAAACAATCTTCTATTGATTGAAGGCATACCATATTATTGAGATGTGATTAACATGGGTACGTTTCAATTTTTTTAATTTTTTTAAATCGACTTGCAACTAACATTGCATCAGTCTACCTAATTTAGGCACACAAAATTTTAATTACACTAATCTATGTATGAAAAATGACAAGAGAATTACATTAAACACCTAATCTACATACAATACACACCTTAAAAACTTAAAAAGTCCCTGAATATTCTCAAATATCATTGACAAATTTTAAACAGCTTGCAATTTCCCAAGGGAATAACAACATGTGGTGCAAAACTGCAGGCAAGCAAATTTCTCAACAACAGGACTTGATTTTGACTCTTTACAATTTTTGTATAAAGGGTAGAACTGTTATATTTTTGTAAATATAATGGATAACGAAATCTAATGAATAATAATGAAATATAATGAATAACGAATTGAGATTTAACCGAGTCAGAAAACACCCACATGTTAGATATAAAATAAAGTATCTATATATGCATATAGAAATTATGGAATTGTGGATTATGGAAAGCAATCATGGAATTTGACTTATAATTATTTGATTTTACAGGAATAAAGGGAAAGAAAATTTATCTACCTTATTCGTAAACATGTGCAAAATTTGGATTTTTCTAATCAATTTCAATATTTTGACAAGAATGTATGAAAAAGCAAGGTGCAGATTTCTAAAAGAAATTATGTTTGATGTGGAAATTTAAAGATTATGACCAAAGGCACACATGTATTTTTAGGCATGGTTGTGCCATTGTTTGATATTGTACTTAATAGTATTTTAGTTGAAATACTGATTTCACAAGTATGAGTGAAGAGATATATCATCAGGCTATTGTATTCTGTCCTGATAAAATGTAACTCTGTCCTGATAAAATTGGGCTCAATCACTGCAAGGTTAAGAGTATTAAATGCAATACAATGTGCAGTTTAATAATCAGTATTAAAATTGTTTTTTCTAATAATTTGAAATATTAATGATTTCCCATGATTTCTAAAGTTGTTCCTCCTTTGATGATAAAAGGTAAAATTAAGCAATTTAGCAGAAATTTTATTTTCTTAAAAACAATTGTCTTGAACAAGAAAAGATTTCAAATTTACATCAATAAAAATTTTCTGTTCCAGCTCCTTTAAAACGAAAAAAAATGATGTTTTAGATTTCTCTAAAACCATAATAAAACGCATCTGCTAATTTTTTCGTAAAAATTGTTACTATTTTTCTAATTATTTCTGCATTAAAAAGTCGATTTTCCCTGCAGCGTATTACATGGGGCAATGGAAAAAAGGTTTACGAAATGGTTATGGGATAAAATCTTCTGCAAATGCAGTGAGAACAAACCGAATGCAACATCGAGTTTCTCTACTATTGCCCGCATCACTAACGCATATTAATAATGCAAGAAATTCATCGGAAAACCGATTCTTGAAAACTTCATCTTTACCAACATCATCGTTACAAGCATCACGCGATAGTTCTTTCGAAAATTACGACACAGAAGATCGTTCATTATCGCCATTTCCACCTTTCAAAAGAGCCTATCTTTCCTTGCAAGAAGGATCAAGAAGTGGAGGGTCGAGAAGTGACAGTAATGACGCAAATGACGTTGATTTATCACCAAGCCGACTGCGTTCTCCTGTTGGACAGGACTCCGTGAGAACGGACATGACAAGTCACAGCAGCGGATTTGGCACGATGAGTGAGAGTTCTTCAAGTAATTCTTTAAACGTCAGTACAAGCAGCTCATCCACTGGCGAAGTTTATAAAGGTATACAAAGTGATTTGATTGTTCCATTGTTTTATTCCATTGTTCCGTTGTTTAATGGTGTTGACGTACATATGAGACACATGTTACATAAACCTGTGGCTAACACGAATGCAACGTCATAAACGTTTAAAAACTGAAAACCGATAAAGCAAAAAAAAAACTGACCTTTAACCTTTCATTTTTTTTAAAAACAGATTTAAGTGTATAATGCCATCCCATATAAAAAATAACCTTATGAAAAAAAAACAGGCGCCCCCTCAACTGCTTTCTAGAAGGCTCAATCGGCCATTTCTCTGCTCATTTTGCTTATGTTTTTTCAGCCCTGAAGAAAATGTTCGCCCGCTCAATCCTTCGAGCCGAGCGCCGCCCCTGGAAATCTGTCCCCAAAGATGTTAAGCTCTGTTTCTACAATGTTCTCCATTTGGTTCTGCTACTAGAAAGTTAGAGAACAAGTTGTTCTCTTATTGAATATATTAAAAATCATGCGCCATGAAGAAGTTTTTAAGTGTTAAAATACACACCAAATCAAAATACACATGGGCCTAAGTCTCGCTGCATTGTCGCAAATGTTTTTCGACAAATAATGTCTTTTACACTTTCACTACATACAACATACCTACTTTCAAAGAATGTCCTTTCGTATTGTTTGCAGGCGAATGGATTGCTGACCGTCGAAATGTTTACGGGATAAGCGAGTACATAAATGACAGCAGATACATCGGAGCTTGGAAGGATAATACTCGCGAAGGGTATGGCATACTGGTACAAGCGGACGGCAGGGAAGTATCGGGGAAATGGCGAAACGACGAAATCCTCACAACAGCAAAAAGAGGGATGAACATACGAACACCTCGTATCAAAGGAAAAGTTAGACTTGCGATTGAAGGAGCGATCGAAGCTTCGAATTTAGCTTTAGAAAAGAGCAAGATAGCATTATCCAGGGGGGTAACAGCAAGGAAGATTGCCGAAACTGCAAAAACCGCAGCCGAAAGAGCATCAAAACACGCATCTATAGCAAGAATTCGAGCCGCACAATATAACATTGAACCTCCAGAAACAGGTTTGATATACTTATTTGTCTACTTTTATAAATTTCTTTCTTGGAAGAAAAATTAATATGTCAAAAATAAACAACCAGATTTAATGTGTTCAATGGATCATGTCATGTAGCTGGAGCTTCTCTACGTAAGTGAAATTTATAATGTTGAGCTATGACGTAGATATTATTATGTATATTATTTTAAAGAGATTAATTTCAAGTTGTCCGATGGTTCTCCTTGACGATTTATTGGACATATTTGTTTCTTGAAAATATTGTTTCAGCTACTTTTACTTAGCCTGAGTGCTGTTACTAAGCTGACTGTTTGTAAGAGATACCAAATATATTCATATTTACGTATGTCTGAGTACCATTAACTATTAATAGCTACCCATCATGATAATCATCATCTTATAATATTCAGTTATAACACCACAAGGGCAAACTCAGAAACATTCAAAAACCGTTTCTTTTAGCTCGTTAGAAGGCTAAATTAGGTTTCTCCTAGAACTCTTCTCTTTTGGAGTATAACCACAGACACACTTTATACTCAAATAAAACGAATTAAAGGGCGAAATCTCATTGCTTGCTTTCGTTGGTTTTAATTTAAGCTCGTTTGATCTGAAATTTATCTTTAATGTTATTTATTAGCAAGTTATTTTAAGAATGGATTAATCCGTAATTATATCATTATACATCCTACTCTGGTGGCAAATTTTATGCATTAAAGCTTTTTGCAATCTTAAAAGCTGAACAAATATCATGGCTTGTTCAACAGAGGAGAAAAATCCATTTTGGGAAATATTAAAATTGGAAAAATGCAAACTTAGAAAAATCTTTCATCAATTTTTGTTCGTCCAACACGGCTACACAATACTTGTGTATATCTCCCACCTCGTTAAAGATAAGAAGATAGCGAAATACAAAAACAGAAGAAAGGTTTTTTGGATATTTCCATTTTAAACAAACGACCACAACAATTATCAGTTTCTTGAAAAATGCAAAATAGCAATCGTAGTATCAATATTCTCTTCGTTGATTAATGACAGCGAAACACGAAGCGTAAATGAAAACATAAAGAGGGGAAAATACCAAATAACAAACATATGAATGCTTTTTATAGACGAATTATTGCGAAACACGTAATAACGTACTCTTATTAAATTGTTTCGAAAGCTTATAGAAAGCAGATACCTCCAACCAAATGGTCTGGCATTTTTTCCTAATATTTGTTTCAGCTATCAGTGATCGCTAAATTACTTTTATATTACGACCCCTTTAGTGACCTTTTCTGGTATAACAAAAACAGCATGAACCTATTATTAGATTAAAATCATTCAATTACGGCACGACTTTGTGCTAACAAGCATATTCGTTCGGTTTTCATTTTTCGTTTCAAGTTTATGATTTAGTAGGATACAAATTATCCTAACTGGCTTTGATAGTAAGCAAATTTATATTTTGTTTTCATCGAAGCATTTGCCGCAAACTCCACAAGCATAACTTAATTCACATGGAAAATGGAAATTCCTGATACGAGAATTAGTTTTTCATGATTCTAACACCATAATTTCGCAGCTTATGGATAATTACCGCATTAGATTTTGGAACAAGGTTAATTCATCTACCAAACATAGTTTAAATATCAATGAGCTTAGTTTTTTTTTCGAGACTCCAATGTTCACTTTTGTATGCACCGAGTGGAAAAAATTGTCCCGCCGTTCTAAGGGCTAAAGTAGAAGACGTGCTTATTCTAAAACTAACTAGAGTTTGAGATATCAATTACCTTGGAGTTTGAGATATCACACAAGGTGATGCAATGACAATAGCATAAAAATCTGTCCTAAAAAACCCAAATATACTTAAAATGTTTGTATTGCAAGAGAAAGTGGAAATGTGGCAATTCTACCTTGGATTTTTACTATTAACGACAAATAAAGTCATATTCTTCACTCCATTTCAGATGACAATCACGACAATGGAGAAATCAGTGCACTTGAAACAATAATAAGAAGTCCAACTGTAAATGCTTTCAAAATGAGTGAACGCTTACTGCCTCGATTTGACCCCAAAATGGCTTTCAAGAAGAAGACAGCGAACAGTAACACTAAAAACAAACCACATCCTGCTAAATTAGCAGGTTTATTTTCTGCAATGAACCTTTCATTGTCCGCAGGAGCTGTTAGTCCGGAAATATCACACGCATTGCATAGGACGAGTCGATTTGATCGGCAGAAAAAAGAAAAGACCGGACTGAAAAAGGCCGAACGGGCTCGCTCGCAATCACAAGATAGTAGCAAAAACGAGATCTCGGTGTTTGCAAATTCTATGAATGCTTGTAATCCTGGTATGGTTAGTACGTCTATTCTTCTTCCTGCATTTGTGAATGCTTCTCTTTTAAGAAGAGAAAAAAATGAAACTGAACTTAAAGACACGTTAACATCAGGTCTTTCTTCAGTATTTGATAAGGAAATGGGAAAGGATACCAGGTCAGCAGATGCGACCGATGGCAAAGTAACTTTTGCGGACAAAGAAGACTTTTCTAACCCACTAAATGTTGATTCTTGCATCCCATCGCAAGTTTCCAACTCGTCAATAGTCAACTCTGATGGTTCATCCCAAATGTGTAATTCATTGCATATTTCAAGTGAATCTGGCAGTTTCAATCGTAGCTTTTCAAAGAGTTCTTCAACTAGTTCGGTTGTTGAGATTTCTGGATTAACCTCGATCGGTGACCGAATCAAATTTGGTTACATGCACACGCAAACAAATATCAGAGGCCGAAACGAGCGTGTGTACTGCACAACGGCACCGCGGCCACGACTATGTCATGAAATCTCAATATCAGAATCAAAATCAGTCAGTGCGGCGACAGGGTTATATAGAACAATAATTGGGGTATTACCGAGGGTCTTAGCAGTTCACGACGAGACTGAAGACTTTGAGAGTATGACAAACAGTGATCAACTTTTGCAAAGTGAAAGCGAAACAGATACAATGGGAAAGTATTCTTCTGATGATGTCACCATCATGGGCAGTCCTTCTGAACCGAATCGCCGTGTCTCGCTTGGAATCGAATCTCACAACGAGGCGGGTTCGCTGAAAAATTCCTTTTTGAAAACTACCGAAAGTGATGACGAAAATTCCAGCGATAATGTAATTGAATTCAAAGAGAATAACAGGCAGTTTATCAATGCTTCGAGAACGAAGCAACATAATTTTAGAACATCATCTCGTATTCGAAGACAAAAAGTAATTGATCTTGATGGAGATATTGAGACGTTGGAAAAATTTCAAGTAGAAACAGAAAGTTCACCGGACTTTTTGGAAATAACGAACGGTCATAGTTCAGTGAGAAAAACCAAGAGTGACGTTGGCATTGTTCAAGTACTTAACAACAGACGACGACAGGTTCCTGTTCGATTCACAAAAAGTTTTGAAAACCCGAAAGTAGATACAACAATTGGTTCTGAGCGGGTTTATGTCTCAGTTGCGAAAATCGAGTTGAAAAAACCGAGTCATGCAAGTCAAGAATCGAACAGAAAACCTCATAATAATAACAACAATGACACCACGTTTCAGGTAAACTTAAATGAAGACAATGACGACACAAATAACAGAACGATAAAAGTTGCACTGTCAAGTGTAAAGAAAAATGAAACATCTCACGCATTTATTTGTGATTGTGCCCCTCAGGAGGAGAAAAACTATGATACAGCATACTGCGAGGTAACATATAACCACAAAGAGTCTTCGCAGCAGCCGCATTCGAAAATCAGCGCTGAAGAATCTGACGTCAGAGAGCGCAGCGGAAATGAACAATCAAGAATGCGAAGGAGGAGATTATCACAAATGTCGAAGAAAGAGGTAATTTTCAGTTTTTATTTTACTCATCAGTGTGATAAAAATAATTTGAAATCTAAATAAATAAATTCAATACTCCATACATAGACACTCTATTGATGAACTATAGAATTAAGAATATTATCATTTATGCATATTATTAATAGTTGGTTGTTAATAAACGAAAATTCGTTTAAAATTACTGGGAATAACAAACTACACTTGAACGCTGGAAATTTGTTCGAGATTACCAAAGCTAATTAAACACTGAAATCTTTCAAGGGTTTCAAAACAGTTTGAAAACATTGTAGTAAAATCCAACGAAGAGAAACTTTTTTCGTTCGAAACAACGTTTGCTCGAGATAATAAACGGGAATTAGCACTGTGTCTTTGTAATCCTGCATTTTTTGTGACACATTAAACAAGCTACACCGTCAATCGCCTTTATGTTGTCTATGTATGGCTATTTCTTTGAATTGCTTTATTGCTCTGAATTGCTGGAGGGCACAAAGTCACCGGCATGGAACTTAAAAATTGGCCAATTGATATTTGCCTCGTTTCAGAAAAAATACCATGTCAACAATTGTACAGCAGTTTCGTTTCAAGGAAAAAGTTTAACCAGTCAGTTCACTCTATTTTGAGTTCTGCCTCCATTTTGATTTTTGATAAATTATTTAAAATTCCCGTTCAAAAACCTAAGCTTCGTTTCAACACAGGACCAAAAGGTAGGCGTGTTCAAGTCCAGTTTTTTAGACTACAAAGTTTTCTTGCTATGGTATCATGAGTCCTGTTGAACAAAATGACGTCAAATCTATTAAAGAACACAAGGAAACAAGGACTTGTGTAATTAATCTAGCCTCCTTGCCATTGCACGTACTGTCATGCAAAACACGGAATGTAGGACAGGCGGAATGAAAGAAATCGAAATGGGAATAAATAGATTTTTAGCAAACGGAATGTGGGACAGGCGGAATGAGAGAAATCGAAACGAGGATAAATAAAATTTTAATTTTCCTAAAGTCTAATGACTAAGATTTGAAGAAAGGTTTAATAAAATTTAAAATTTATGTGCATCATAGTTATTGATGATTCGTATTTCTCTTTTGAAGGTATCTCGGGTGATCACATGGGTATGAGATTTGACGTGATTGGCTGATGGATTGTTATGGTTTAAAACTGTGAATAGAGTTTTCTTATTTATTATGGTTTTTATAATTAGAAAAACTTTTAGATGACTATGTACATTGACAGTGAGCAGAAAAGAACATAAAGATGCTTACACAAAAAGCATAAATAGTTTTTTATTTTAATCTCATAGTGTTATAAACATTTATTACAAATTATATGGAAATATTTGTTTTTGTAATCATGGGTATTTCTTTTTATGTAGGATGATGATATTAACCTTTTAGCGTTCAGAAAGCCAGATTATTTTTGAAAGATATCAAAATAAGGTATTTACGAAAAGGTTAAAAGGTTAAAAAGTCCTCGTGTGTCGAAAGAGTTTCACTCTATTTTTGTGTGTGAGAAAATATCATCAATATCGTTTAGACATTATTTTATAGTTACACCCGCTATCTCGAGCGAAGCCTAGCGAGGGAAAATTAAAATTTGTTCGAGATAGAGAATTTTCGAATTAACGGGCAGTATTTCATAAGAAAGCCTAATGAAGGGAAATGAAATATTTTTCAAAATGGTGAATGTTCGAGATAACGGGCAGTATTTCATAGGAAAGCCTAATGAAGGGAAGTAAAATATTTTTCAAAATGGTGAATGTTCGAGATAACGGGCAGTATTTCATAGGAAAGCCTAATGAAGAGAAATGAAATATTTTTCAAAATGGCGAATGTTCGAGATAACGGGCAGTATTTCATAAGAAAGCCTAATGAAGAGAAGTGAAATATTTTTCAAAATGGCAAATGTTCGAGATAACGGGCAGTATTTCATAAGAAAGCCTAATGAAGGGAAGTGAAATATTTTTCAAAATGGCGAATGTTCGAGATAACGGGCAGTATTTCATAAGAAAGCCTAATGAAGGGAAATGAAATATTTTTCAAAATGGCGAATGTTCGAGATAACAGGCAGTATTTCATAAGAAAGCCGAGCGAGGGGAAATTAAAATGTGTTTGAAATGGCGAATGTTCGAGGTAGCTGGCCGTCGAGTCAGCGGATGTCAACTGGGCTAAAACAATGTGAAAACCCAAAGTTATTCGGCGTAAAGATCATTTAATATTGCTTAACGTGAAATGACATTTTCTACCATCCCCTTTGTTTGAACACAGATTATATAGATGGGTTGTAACACCCTATTTTGAAAAATATGTAGTCAAATTGGAACTTGATGCGATAAATTGTAATTTCTCTTGTGGCAGTAGTAATTTTATATTAAAAAATAATTAAGTATTAATAACTACATTAGCTTAGAATAAATACACTAAACGTTTCGGGACTGGCCCTTCATTAGTAGTTTTTTTTATTATAGTCTATTGTAGTTCAAAGTACTGAATCATTTTTTTATATATTCTCAAAACAAAAATATAACTACAAATTACTAGACCACTGCAAGCAGGAATTAAAACAATGTCACCGGAGTTTCTGTTGTGAGTAGGCAAGGTCAACGGAGTTTCTGCTGTGAGTAGCATTTACAATTCAACAATGGTAATAAACATTGGAAATGGAAGTTCAATATTAGATTATTAATATCGACCAGATTTTTCGGTTATTACTTTTTATTATTATCACCCTTTTTGTATTTTTGAACGTTTTGTACGTGTTACGCTCCTTCCTTCTTTATTAGTAAAATTTAAAGAGACAAACATGTACAACCCCTTTAATAGTATTTAAACAAAGAAAATTATGGGAAAATTAAAACTGAAAAGAATTATGAAAATGACTTTTTTATTTTCTTGTCTGTTTTTTCTTTTTGTGTTTGTCGTGACCTATCAGTTTAACTACGAGATTCTTTGGGGGTGGGGGGGGGGGGGGGAGATTCTCTGCAAGGTGTGTTCATTTAAAAAGGTAGAAAAATGATATATATTTTTTGTTCGCAATACAAGAAGTTGTGTGAGAGCTC
>JAYJMH010063315.1:0-11968 GCA_036873815.1 Phacellophora camtschatica | reverse complement strand
AATTTACCTTGGCCAAATTTGAGTTTCACATCATACGAAAGTTACTATCGGGCAAGGCCAAAAAGCATTGATATTATTAATCGATCTTTAATAATTTTTTTTTTTAATGTCTTGGTCGAAACGCATGGTTTCGGGTGAAATGTTTTTGCTTCCGTCTTTGATGCTTTTCAGCTCACCGAATGCAAAGAAAACTTAATGTTTATCTAATTCACTGCTGATGAAGGGTTATGCCCGATACGTTTAGTGTTTCATTATCTTTGCAGATAATGCCGTGTCGATGTTTGTGTGGACACGGTTTCTTGAATTTGGGAAAAGAGTGAAATTAGGAAAGGTTGTTGTGCTTTTCAAATGCCCATGTTTCATTATCTTTGCAGATAATGCCGTGTCGATGTTTGTGTGGACACGGTTTCTTGAATTTGAGGAGGAAATTTGCTTTCAAGCACTGAAAATCAGGCACTGAAAAGAGGTGGAAATTTGCTTAATTTTAGTGACAGTGCGAAGGCCTAATTCACGAAAAGCATTTATGACCTTTGAATTCGAAGTAAGTTGTTTGGAGAACACTTTCCAACCTCGTACTCAAATTCAATCCCGTACTGAATCTAAATCTCCATAATATCTTTTTTCGTCGATCTTTTTGTATTTATTTAATATTTTCTTCCAAGGGATCAACATGGTGATTCTATAAGTCACGAGGCATCTCTCAAGGATATTGCAGAATTTACTGAAAGCCACAGTCATAGTGCATTGAAGATTAAGCAAAACCAAGATGCGAAGATAAAAAAGAAGAAGTTTACAAAGAAAAAAACGATTGCCGCTAACTTAAACCGTAAGTTGAACGCGCCGATCGGCTGAGTTTGTTATTTGAAAGTTAAGTAAATGTTTATAATTAAAGCATTCTTATTTGTTGTTTGCGCATTTTGTGATTCACGCCGCTTAATTTTTGCCAAAAAGCTATTTTAGAAAGTGTTATTCTTGAAAAGTTTAGAACGAGGGTATAACTTTGCCAAATTGTTTTAGTAAAAGAAAGGCTGCAACCTTGTAATTGCGGGTCGGTGTTAGATCATAGTTGAAATAATGACACACACCATCTCTAGCTCTATGACAAATAACAGTTTTCCATTTTGTTCTAAAAAGGTTATTTTGAAATGTGTACTTTAAGAATGAATAATGTTCGTTATTACACCTATTTGTTTACAAGAAACCAAGATCCAGATATGGTAGGTTGTTTCTTAACTTATTTTATTGCTCTATATTGTTATGGGAAACATTAAAACAATAGAATCTATTATACTATCTGAGAAATTTGGGCTTAATTGTTTCTAATAAGCTGTTCCTTTTAAACTATAGTATTTGTTATATCTAGAAATAGTGTGTCATTATATCGACTAAGTCCTAACATCGACTTTGTTATTGTGGCTAAAATTTGCCGATTTTTAGTAGCCTTTTTAGCTGAAATATAAGGTTGTAACCCAGAAACCTGGCAATTTTTGGCAAAAATAAGCTATAATAAGCTATATAAGGAAAGCTTGTTATTGTTGCCAAAGTTTGACGATTATAAAGAAACTACTTGTATCTTTTCAAGAACAGAAGCAGAAGCTTTTAAACAAGCTTCAGTGCAAATAACGTTTCAAAAAATTTACCATTTCTTAGAAGGAACATTCTTGAAAATGCAGTTTTTGGAGAAACTGCTGCCTTAAAAAAATTACTTGAAACCTGTCTTTTATTTAATAAAATAAAAAAGATAATGATTGAGAACGTTAAGTGAAACGTTTCTATTCTGAAACATACATAGTTATTATACCAAAAAGAGATAACTCTGTTAAACAAAGGATTCAGTTCTGAACATGAAAATTCGATTTGCCACTCTAATGAATAGAGTTCACACCTTCAGCACAGCCAAGCTAATCCTAATGAACGAAACTACACGAAATCAACAAGGGCAGATTTTGAAACAATAGTGAAATCGACACCCAAATTTCAAAACGATTAGCCATTCAAGACAAAGTGAATTATCTCAAGCAGAAAATCAAAACATGGCTTTGTTTGTTTTGATTTTCCACTTGAGAGAATTCGCTTTATTTTTGCGGGCTAAATGCTTTGAAATTGGCATGTCAATTTCACTATTGTTACAAAATTTTCCCTTGCGTACACTCAGAGAGGTGTGAACTCTATTCTTTTAAATCGCAATTGCATGTCATGTTTGAAACCGCAATTTTTTTTTGGACTGATTTTTATCTCTGGAAAGCTTTCAGTGTTGGTTTTTCGTCAGTAATCTCGAATCCATGAAAACTTTCGGTTAATCAAGAACAAATGTTCATTCACACATGGTTCAAATAGTGTATCCCTTGACAGTTTTCAGTGTTGATTTAGCTTCAGTTAGGCTATCAATTTTTGTTTCCTTTGAGAGTTCAATAAGACACAGCAGCAGGTTTCAACTATATATAATAAATTATTGTTGCGTGTGTTTAGCTATATATCCCTTGAGAGCTTTCAGTATTGATTTAGCTTATCTCGAGCAAATTGTAATTCCCATTTAGAATTTGAGATAACGAAGTTCAACTGTGGATGTTTATTAGAGTCACGCAATTATTAAAAAACATTTTTATCAATAACTCAAAATTATCAATAATATAAATTACAAAATACTGATACAGAATGTTTCAAAATACAGTTTAACGGCACATAAAAAGTTTCTGGAAACAGTTTAACTTTGGCTTTTGATTTTCTTCAATAAGATTTTCAAGTTTAATGATTTGACATTCTAAGTCATGTTTGTAACATCTTTCCGTTTCAAGAATTGTTTTTACATCTTCTTTTTCTTCCACATGATTTTTCAACTTTTCTTCCAAGTCCAATCTGACTTTTACTTCACATTTCATTTCGTTTGTTAATTTTCCGTAACAATTGTTGAGTTTTTGCACTTCGTCTTTTTCTTGTGCCAAGCAGCGCTCTAGCACTTGAACCTCATTTAGTAGCTCTTTACTCGTTCTAACTAATTCACGAAGATTTAAACTTTTCATTACACTGGCTTTGATTTCATTTCCACAACAAGCAACTTGGTTCTCAAGACATTCCAATTCGACTTCAAGTGACAAATGTTTAGCTCCTAGAACTTTTTCCAATCTCGTCTCTACTTGAGTGGCGCAAGCTTCTTCAATATCTTCCTTGAGAATCTTTTCTTCTAATTCTAAAAATTCAACCAATTCTTTAAGCTCCTTGTTATTCGCCTTAAGCTGATCTCTTTCTTCAACCACTTTAAACACTTTGCTTTTTGCTGTTCTTAAAACAACATGCCCTTCAGCATCAAGGTAAGAGCATTCTCCTTCTAGCCTTGTTTCAATTTTCAAAGCTATGCAAATACAGTTAAAGAACGATGTCATATTGTGAAGATTTTCCTTCATCTTTTGTCGTTCTTGCTCTTCATCCTTAATCTTCATCAACATTTCATTGTTCTGGTTTGTCAATTCTTTTTCCCTTTTCTTCATCTCTTCAAGATATCTTTTAAGTTGTTTGTTTTCTTCAACTACATCATTAAGCAATGTTTCTGATCGTTTCTGAGACTCTGCAGTTTGTTGTAGCTGATCTTCACCTGAAAGTAAAATTTCAAAATTTCAAAAATTTTGCACGAGATCAAAGTAAACATTGAGCATAATTTCCTTTTCACAAAGTTTTGCAGTGCATAATATCCTCTTCATAAAATTTTATTGTTAGGTTAAAGATGAAACTGGCTCTTAAAAAGTTATAATGTTGACAAAGATTTTTGAAGCAGAGTATAGAATTATTCAAAGAATGAAACTGTATATATTTGAATATTAGAATGAAGAAATTTAAGGCAAAAACATCACGTGTGATATTTGAAGCGCACTGAGGCCTTTCAAACCGATGTTATCTTCAGATTGTTCAGTTTGAAAGGCCTTCTGAAGATATGGCCTTCTGAAGATAAGGCCTTCTGAAAGTATCCTTTAAATATATAAGGTAAGAATTTAATGAGCAAAATAATTGAATATGACTTTTATGGAATTGCAGTTTATGTATATCAAACAAGTATTGTAAATTATTTGCAAATATTCTAAGAAATAAAAGATTTTTCATTCTGTCAAATATTAAACTTACTTTTTAAAATGGCATCCTTGAGCTTGCAATTTGCCTCTGAGAGCTTCGAACGATCTTCATCCTGGTTTTTTACTTCAATTTGCTGTTGTTCAGACTGAATCTTATCTAGAAAACGGATTATTGAAAAATAAAAATTGTAATCTTTGATCAAGCCACGGGCTTTAGGAATCGTAGTGGGTATATTTTTATATATTTGATACAACTTTTTAATTTGACCTGCTCATCAACTTCTTCATTTCTTAAGTCTTAATTTTGTTTATCAAAGAAGCAAATGCGCAACGTTAAAACAGTGAATAAATAAAACTGAGACTTTTAGCAAAGTCAATTTTTCTTTGTTCATATTCGCATTGCACGATGTTTTGACCATATACTTTTTCTGCATTTTGACCATATATTTTTGATGATATTCTCTATTTTCATACATTGTATATATGCTCTAAACGTCGTACATATTCAATTACATATTCGTCGTACATATTCGCATTCATGGTATCATAATTCATTTATATTTTAATATTATTCCCATAAATTTTTGTACAACACAAAATATTATTACATTCATATTTAATAAGATAGTTGAAAATTTAATAATTCTTACATTTCAACACTGTATCATTGAGCTGCGAAATTGTTTCAGATAGTTCCAAAATCCTCACATCTTTGAGTTTGAGCTCCGTTTGATGTTTCTCATTCCCACAATCAGTTTCGACGACGAACGAATCGTTTTCGACAAACGAATCAGCTACGACAAGCGTAACACCGCTATCTGACAAGCTTAAATTTTCATCAACACATTGAGCAACCATGATGAAATCGTAAACGTACTAATTAATAATCACTTGTGACTTACCCTGAGAGCTGCAAAATGATTTTATGCTACATTAGTTTTTCAGCTAACTTTTATATGATTTAATTCTCCTGTGACGTCAAATTGATTGGCGTGACAATCAGACGTAACAATCAGACATAACGATCACGCAATCATAACGATCACGCAATCATAGCTGTTCATTTTCTACAATGTTATGTTAATGCTCATTTTTTTTAAACTAGGGTATTTTCTGTATGTGTAAATTTGTGTAAGAATGTAAATTTGTTTTGATCATTTGCTCGAAAATATCTACACTACTGCGCAGAAAACATACACAAATTTTTAATTAAGAAGCTGTTAATAATATACTTTTTCGTTTTGCAAAAAACCTTAAAACGAACGTTAACTTAAATCACATGAATATTGAAACCTGCAATTCGTCCGAACACATATGGATATATGTTTTATTTTATGGCCTTATTTTCCTCACCGTTTATCATTATTATTAAGTGTACTTGTAGGACTAAAAAAGAGTTCGCCTGTTTGAAACATTATTAAAATCATAATTCCTTATCAATCCTCAAGATGATTTCTTGGCTGACGGTGTCTTCCGAGATTTCCGAGTGAGAGACTGTTCACAGACTATTTGTAATGATACCAATGCCGGAATTTTTTCATTATGCAAAAGAAACATTATAAAATGATGCCTAAAAATGACGCAAATTTCACAAAATTAAATGCAATACATTAAATACCGGATGTCCTAAAAACATTTCTCCATATTTGATTAAATATAGCGCCAAAACGAAGACTGACACATGTGTAAAATATTTATTTGTAAAGTTCTAATAGGCTATCTTAGACGTCAGCGGTTTGATCTCAACCGTAGGTTAGAAATAGACTCACTACAGAAGTCGTTAGTTCGCTCCTCCGCTACACTAGCGACAACAACAACAACGAAGAGCGAAAGTACAGGGAACTTATGTAGTGAGTCTAGGTTGGAAATTTGTTGAGATATAAACTCAAAAAGGTGTTAGGCCTAACTATTATGAAAGAGCAAGACACATGGTTTTCAAAGTTCTACTCTTTTTTTATAAAGAATACCCTTTTAAGGAACTTGTGGCTGAAGTGCCAAAAAATCAAGGAACTTTTAAGGAACTTCTTAGGCTGAACATTGACAAAGTTAAATTTGGAATATGAAAAGACACACTATACTTTTACTTGAATGTTTTTCATTCTAACGCCCTTCTAACGCCCTTCTAACGCAACTACTTATACACCAAGAATGTTAAAAAACGTACCTGTTTTTTTACTGTAATATTTTGAGTCTTATAAACATGGAAGTTTCTTATTTTTCTAACAAGGAACTGGTAAGGAACTTTGAGCCTCATTTACAAAAAAGATTAAGGAACTCCTGCCTCAGCTTCTCGATAAGGTTCCTTATATGAAAAGAAAAACGTGTAAACATTTTTCAAAAGCAACGCTCTTTTAAAACGCCACGCCCGCTATATTTTTGATTTTACTGTTTTCTTCCATTCTCATAGTGAGCTCATTAGGCCGTTTATTAGCAAATTGGAAAACGTTTTTTTTTTCAGTGGTCAAATTTAAACGTTTTGAGAAACTTTGATCGCTGTTAATGCGCTCTTAATGTGTGCTTACTTTAAGAATCCGTGTGATGCATTGTCTGTGCGGAAAACAATGATACGCTCAGGGGTCTTTATGCAAAATAGTCTTTTGGCCAATCTTGTGCCCATAACAGTATTGAAGGTATGTTTTAAAGTGGAATATTTCATTGAAACCTACAGGTATTTCAGCTGACCCAGCGGCACTTTTTTAAAGCTATTCGACATGAAAACAAAGCCTCGCTAGTTGCAGTAACTTACATTAAATTTTACGAGTAGGGAGCACTGAGCATTCTGGTTGAGGCTGTTGAATAGGCAAGCTGAGAAATACCCCGTGAAGGTCAAATGAAATGCCGAGGTTTGGTGATGTTATACTAATACAAGGTGAAGTTATCTTGAGTGAAGGTATGTAATTATACTATTGATTTCCTACTTTACTAGTAATTTTACTACCACTACATAAATCTAATGTTACGTTTGTTAACCCAAATCAAATTTGAGTAAAAACTCAACTCAAGTGTTGATGCCTTTGACAAGGTAGGCAAATTGTTTGAATCTAAATTAAATTTAACGTTTCCTAATCCAAGACAAAGTTTTGGTCGGGTTTGTGACAGACTCAATTAAATTTAATGCTCTTGACAAGGTAGCCAAATTATACTTGAATCTAAGTGAAGTTTGACGATTCTTATCCAAAAGGTTTTAGTCGGGTTTGTTACAGACTCAATATCAATTGAATTTTACTTGACGGAAGTGCGACGTTTGAGTAAGCCTAAGCGAATGCCCGCCGGCAATTAGAATATTAAATTTTGTAATTTCCGGCTGCTTGGCTGCACATTTGTGCCGCGCCTGATGTGCCCTACCTGGAATTCACAAATTGAAATTGGCGTGTCGATTTCATTATTGTTACAAAATCTGCCGAAATGTCGAAATATCAGTGTTTCAAATCAATAGTTGTTTATCATTATCATTAGTTGCGATTCTGATCAATTTTTAAAATTGTGATTTGTTGTCACTAAATTGCAAAGTACTTTGTCTTCTAAAGAACTAAATCCGACATTTATGAATGAAATCTTTTCTATAAATGATCTTCCTTATCAGTTAAGACAACCCCAATTCTAAAAAAGAAACCAAAATACAAAATGACAACAGATTTGGTGCTCCATTCCAGAAAACATAAAAAGCTCTCCAACATTAAATATCTTCAAAACCGAATAAAAGACATATAATCCTCGTAAATGTACAATCCTTGAGTTGCACTTGTGACTTGTGTAAAAACTATTTCCAAAATGTTGGCTACGTATGTATCAGTCATTCATTATTATAATATCTTTTAAATTTGTATATTCAACCATTACAGTATTCCATATTTCATATACTAGTTGGTATAAATTGGCTACATGGTATTATCTTAATATTGGTTTAGCTATGTTGTAAACCCAGGCTTCGGTCGCACCGAGCTTTCAAGCATCCTTTTGCTAATCTTTGGCTTTCTTAAACTTCAAAAGAAACCACGAAATATACAAGCACGGTAAACAAATTCAGGATGCGCTATTTGGCTAAGTCATTATTTTTCTTAATCCGCGCAATGTATATACGAACGAAAGCAGAATCTTCAGAATTTAAGAGTATCAGCACTATCTTTTGTGAAACTAAAGTATTCTTATAATATTGTATCCGAGGTTTCCAAATAGCTTTAGCAATGAAAGGGAAATGGAAGAAGGCAGACGTTCACCTTTCTTGGCATTTCAGCAGCAGATAAATCGGCAACAATATGCGCTATAATAATAATAAAATGAAAAAACTAAACAAACAGACTGATGCGTGAGAACATACAAATCAGTGACATAGATAAACTAGCAATTAGGAATACAGATAAAAGGACGCGAATGATAGAACAAGAGCGAAATTTTTTTCAAGCAGTACTTAGAGGTCCTTTACGGGTACTTTACGTGTAAAACATCACCACGGATTGAGTTCAACATGGGCTGAGTTTCAACTCGGCTGTCAGTCAAAGCACCTATGCTGTTTACAACGATAAGGGAGGTTTTTGTTAAGTAGCAGAAAGGATAATGACAAAAGTTGAATATTTTTAAAAATATAAAGAGTGGAGTAATGTCAACTCTGCATCTTGTCCTCCGAAACAACAGCTTTGTTACCACTCAGTAGAATGCTGTGGAAAATGGACTGCTTATAGTAATAGTTGCTCAAGTATCATAGATGAGTACTCCGTGGTTTTTTCTTAATAAAATATTATGTAATAAATGTAAAATTACATTAATATTGATGCAGAAATAATCGACGTTTTGGGCTAGACTCACTACATATGTTCCCTGTACTTTCGCTCTTTGTTGTTGTTGTTTTCATTTCAGTCAGTGTAGCGGAGGAGCGAACTAACGACTTTTGTAATGAGTCTAGTTTCGGGCTTGACCCGTTAGCAAGTAATAAAAAGAATGGAAGAATCGTTACAATATGAAGAATAGAATATGGCGTACGATAGATAGGATAGAAGTAGATGGGACGTAGAATAAATATAAAAAATAAACAAATAGCGATTTTTTGTCAAAAAATATACTGGAACAAAAGTATATCGTTATTTTCCGACGGCTCAAATGTTGGGGGTGTCGCCCTCCCCCCCTCCCCCCTCTTGGCGACGCCTCTGGTTTTATCTTACGAATCCAACGTGCATCACTGTCTTATGTTATGATAATTTAAACGTCAAGCATTCCTTGTTTGGCTTATCAGAAATCTTCTACAATTTGACAATCTTCTACTTATCATGCAAATATATAAATATATGAATCTTCACTATTGCATTTAAAAATACGATACAACGTTTCGAGCACAAACTCGTCTTCAGGTGTAAACATTTTTGATTTCATTCTACTCGTGGCGTATATTGTTGAAGAGTGGCCTATGTTGCAATCAAAACATATTTTCCAAGCAAATTTTTGTCCTAAACGGAAAAAGCTTTATTTCTTTGACATTAAAAATTTCAAATTTGTGTTTAACAATATTTGCTGCTTGTGGACTATTTCAGATCAAACTTCAATCTTGAACAACAACAAGCAATAAAGAAGCAATTTTTATGATATTGATTTTATTGACCTTTATTGCTAGTAATTACTTTAATATTTATATGGAGCCCATGCCAAAAACACATGGAATACTAGAAAAACAGTATAGAAACATAAACTGGATTGGTCGTGCTTATGAGTGGGATAATTATTTCTTATTAAATCGTTACTGGGTCTATTATTGGTCTTTTTATTGTTAGTATTTTTAATTACAAAATAAAAGTATTTTTAAATATTGTCTTCCCTTTTAAATGTTCATGGGACTTGCCTTGGTTGTATTCCCATCAATACGCGCGTTGTTCTAGGACATCCCTGAAGATCATAGCGCATGCTCAGACGAAAGTCGCCTATGGGTCAATACCATTTGTTTGAGTCACACCATAAAGAAACTTGTAAGAAACTACAAGCTCTGATTTGATTTGAAATTGATTGACAGAGTCAATTTAAATGGTGGAAGTAATTTTTATTGATAAAAGTATATTTTCTGTCACGTTATTGGCAGCATAACCAAGGATTTTGGGTATTATTGAAGTTGCTAAATTTTCAGCCAAAATTTGGAACTCAAGCTAATAACAATAACAATGATAATAATAATAATACATTTATTTAATGTTAGTGGAAGCAATAGCATAAAATACTAATATAGACTAACATTCATTAAGAAAGTTGCCTCATTGCTTAAATTATTGCTTAGATGTCTGTAATGCCGGGCTTAAATAATAATTGAAAATAGTACTGGGCTTAAACAGTTCCATCCACGGCCACAGTGTCCTACTGCTACCAATAAAGCACAAAACATTGTTCAATTGCAATTTACTAAAAATTGCTTACTTGTCTCTTGTAAGTTGCTAAAATCTTATCTCAGAAGTGGGGTTGCTTAATTTTAAGACGAAATTCAGCACAATTTCTTACAAAGCAGTTGCTTATGGAATAAATAATCTTGTACCTCAGCCCAACTCCATAAAATAGCATATAATTTATCCATAACTTACCAAAATAAACCTATAGGCTGATTTTCGAAAACCGGTTTCTTGGTGGCGGGCTCTGACTTTATCTAAAAGATTAGAGTATCTTAAACGATATATTCCAAATAATATTTTTGTGACGTGACGACGTCTTTTAGATTAGCCATTATTTTCTTTGCGCGCATTTTTTTTCCTGAAAATAAACCATACATGAAACATCATACAGGTTTTTTTTATAAGGAACCTTACTAAGTTGAGGCTGGAAGTTCTTTACCTTTTTCTTGAATTTTTGTGAATTTTGTAATCTGCTCCAATTAACAAATCTATCAATAAATCTCAGTATATCTTGTAATTGGAAATTTTGCTTTTGTATCTTTAAATTTTATTCCACGGCCCAAGCTAGATAAGCTCTGCTGCCTTGAGTCATATAGAATACGTATTCTGCAAAGAAAGTTTAACCCAGGTCGAGCCCAGGTTAGTTTGTGTAGTGTGAACAGGGCATAAACATCTGCACTTTTAATTTCTACTTCATGTAAATACTTTCTGAGATCCCACAAGGTGTTCCTTTAAAAAAACGTGCAGCGGTATTTAAATCATGGACTCTCATTAAATCAATTTACGTAGTATTGAGGAGAAGGAACTAAACTTACTTAGCAACCAACTGCTTACCAACCAACTGCTTAGCAACAATTATATCTTCTCACCATTTCGTGAGCTATTGTTCTTTTGGGCCATTGTTCTTTGACACGCTAATAATTAAATGCGTTGGAACAGAATATCATACAGAATTTCCGGACCTAATGAAAAAAACATTTCTTTTTACGCAATGACTTTTTTCAACCGAAACCCAGGGTGTTATTTGACTTGATAAACCATATATTAGTACAATATAAAATATTAGAGATGCATCCGCAATAACTAAGCTATGTATTTCAGCACATAATCTCCCCATTGAAAAAGGTCGAATGCACAAAATTGCTAGAATAAATTGGGTTTGTCCCACATGTCCAAACGAACAATTGGGTGTTGAACAACATTGCCTTTTTGACAGTACATCGCCAACATTAGTGAATGAAAGAACCCTTTTCGTGCCATATTTTCACGAAAGTAAGAAAAATATGTTACATATTATCTTAGGCAACAAGGAAATTGTATCTAACCCCAATACTGTTAAGTTTATATCCCAGATTATTGAATACGCGACAACAACACAACTGGTTGTTAAGTGCCAGAACCGCGTCTCACTGTAACATTTGGAGCTTTGTATAAACAATCAGCCGACAGTACTACTTTATATTAAGGTGTTACAACTGGTTGTTAAGTGCCAGAACCGCGTCTCACTGTAACATTTGGAGCTTTGTATAAACAATCAGCCGACAGTAC
>JAYJMH010063314.1:0-34779 GCA_036873815.1 Phacellophora camtschatica | reverse complement strand
AGACTAATAAAAAGTAATTGTTTTGGAAAAAAGAATACATTAATCATAAAAAGGACCAAATTTACTGTTGTTAAAATTAAACATGGATGATTTAAAGGCTAATTTTAGAGGGAAGTACGAGAACGCTCAATGCAGAAGGTGTGGAGATCAAGAAGAAAGTATTGAACACATATGGCAGTGTAAAAACTCCAAAAACTCCAAAAATTGAAAATCTATTTAAAAGTAACGCAGAAAATCTACTTAAAATTTGGAAAATTATTGAAGCATTTTTATCGTAAAAAAAATCCATACCTGTGTTACTGGTTCAACCTTAGGTCGAAGAAGAATACTGTAACTTCTCCGAAATGGCGAATTTAGGTACATTATTATTATTATTAAAAATTCATAAATTGGTACAAGGGGTCAAGCATACTTTTTTGGTTTATTTAGCAACCTTCTCTTGACCAAATCATGCTCGCGACGATACTAACTCGTTCTAAGGTATCAGTCATTAAATATAGCGAGGGGGGATGGAAAAGAAATTGATTTGACATCGATTTGACATTTGACATTGATTTGATTTGACAATTGAATTTCAAGACCCCGCTAATATCTCCATCTCCCCCTTGTTAGTGACCTTTCGTTGAAGGATTCCCTTATTTGGCGGCAAAAAATTTCAAGACTTCTCCAATCTTTCCTCCATCTTCCCCTCGCCAAGTTTAATGACCGGTCTCTAAGTGCAGATCAGGAAAATACGAAATAAAACGACAATGATTTATTATACGTCCTTCTCGAACGCATCTTTATTTAAATTCTTAAAATAAGTGGCAGATAAAATAACATCAGTAACATAATACATTGTCGTGTGAGAACATAACCTGATGTACAACAAAAACATGAGAAAATTATAAACTTACAGCTTCTATAATATTCAATTAAAATATACATAGCATTAAGGCAGAATCTAATTAGTGTCTTTTCGCATTATTTCAACGTCTAACCATATATATCAACTAAATGTCCACAAAACATCGAATTGTATGTTAAAATACATTCTATATCCTCATAATTACAGTAAAGTGTGGTGTGCCGTCGGAGGCTGTTGGAGATTGAGGGGGGGGGATTTATTATTTTCCGAATAGAGGAACATTTTTTAAATAATCAATTGTTTTGAATCACAATTATTCTTTACTTTATTGTGAGGCAAAAGGCCTCTCCGGTTCCGACGGCACTGATACGGGAGATAACATAACCTGTGTTAAATACTGTATCCTCGAAATTATAAAATATTTTGTTATTTGAGGATATCTTCTAGCTTTATGTCACAATAAATTACGAAGATATCGCATTTAGGTAATCCGTGAACTTTACAGTACAAATATGGTAATGATTACAAATGCTCTTGTTCAACTCTTCGGCCAAGCGTGGCCTAAGACAAACAAATCGCCAGCGTAACCAGCACAAACCAGCGAGCTTTGCAATTGAAAAAACTATTAAACCAAGTTAAAAACTATTGAACCAAGTTAAAAATTGAAATAGGTTTAACAATTCTAAAAATTACATTATTACATTACATAAAAGTGCATTATTACCAGTTAACTCACAAAATATCCGTATTTTATAAATTCCTATTGTGGAAATGCATATTTAAGATTATTTTCCAGACCTTCATATATATTTGCTCTTGAATGCTAACAAATAATGATTATTGATGACAAGTTATTGTAGTTTACTAAAAATTCTTAAAATAAATATCCAAAATCTCAATCAAAATTGGAGAATAACTGGAGATATTTCAGAAAAATTGGAAAATAAAAGAGGGGGCTGAGCTCCCCTAGATCTTCAACAAGGGGGCTGGAGCACTCCTTCCTAATTCATTGTGGAAATTCAATTGGGTTTTTCCGAGTGATTGAAAGGCGTGCCTTAAAAATTCTCAAGCTCCACGCTCGGCCCCACGAGAGCCCCCTAGCTGTTGATATACTTCTACACCACCGATCAACCAAATACATCATTATGGAATTATATCAAGATGTTCTGAAGAAAATCTCTAAGTGCAGAGATCCAAAATATCAACCAACAGGCAAAAATTGCAAACAAGTAAAAACCATATGTGGACATGAGTCAATCCCTGGTTTCAACTTAACTTGAGTACTGGCTAAAATGTCCAAAAAACATAAAAGTTGTTCAGATCTACTAAATGAATGTTATGTGAAACATTTAATTCCTATCATGTCTCTGTACATATATACAATAAAGTTCAAAATTAATTGAAATAAATTCATTTTCTGTCTCTCAGAGAAAACCATTGAAACCGTTATGCATCATTCTGCTTGACTCAAAGAATCTGTTTTCTTCATCCAATGACGACAATAACGTGTTCATATCATTTATAGCCATATTGGATCCGCCTCCGTATGGACCAGGCTGTGGTGTTTGCAAGCCGGTGCTCAGGCTTCTGATATCTCTGACCATAGCGTCTTCGTAATTTTCACTCAACTGCATGGGCGTTTGCATCCTTATCCAGTCTGCGGAGGAATCTGCTTCTGATACAATGGTCTGATGCGTGCTGCTTGCATGCCACGGGTTAGCATTTCCATTGGGTGGAGGGTAATATGCCGCGCGGCGACCTTTGATTCGACTGGATTCTGGAACTGTCGAGTCCGCTGCTTGAAGAATAGTGCCACTTGTTGACGGAAAAAGTGACCCGCTTGCCAGTTCTTCTTCTGGGGGAGGAAACTGTGGCTCGGGTTCCTTTTGCCGTTGCAAAAACATGTTTGGTTGTATGTACGGATTTTGCATCGTCTGAAACGGTTCTCGCCGTACCATGTTGGGGCTTCTCGAATTTTCATCTGCTTGAAAATTCAATGATTCTCGCATGGAATCTGGGACAGGCAACGGATTGTAATTACTCATAGAGTCCCGCCGAGGTGCTTGATCAATATGTGAAATCGGTTCGCTTCCTCGGCGGTTTTTATTGAAATTCATTTGCCCAGCAATCGTAGGCTCGTGCATGGCATCCCCGACACGAGTAACATTGCCTTCGCTTGCTCGTCTGCCTTTGGAAGGAGGTATAGGCGATGGTATCTGCTGCAATGCCGGGCTTTTGCAGTGAAAGTATGCGGTTTGACTGCCATAGCCACTGCTGACTCTACTCTGGCGATTATGCTGCAAATGTGCAACATCAATATGGTCGTTGAAACCTTGCTCGAGAATGCCATTAGTGTTGGGACTTGCTGCTTCCAATACTTTCCCCTCGATGAGAGTCTGGTTGGCAATACTTCGAGGACTTAACCGAGAAGGAGGCATTGGGCTCGATATTGAGGACCTTCTGCTGGATAGATATGATTGAAGGCTTATCTCGCTACCACGCCTGCTTCCATTGTACGATGAGACCATACTCTCTGCACCCGAGTCAACAGACATCAGACTTGCATTACTCGTTCTTCTAGAATCAGACAGACGCCTGCTAACTTCATGTAGCAGACCCTCGGATGCTCTGGGCTTCCCAGTTATACGTGGCAAGAATTGTCGGGGCTGCACTTGCACTTGAATACCAGTTCCACGATTCCCTGGACTGTAAGGTTCCGCGTTTCCATGACTACTCATCGGCGAATGTTCTGCTGATTCGCATTCTGTGGTCGTGCTTGACGGGCTGGCTTGCTGGGCACCCCATGCGCGATAAGTGCCAAAGCTATCATTTGGCAAGCGTCCTTGGGAAAAGGTTAGCGATGGGGAATGGGAATATGTCGATATAGACCCCCTGTGCGTGTTTGTACCGTAATTACTTCCATCATTGCTGCCCGGTGATTTTTGTTGCAACGGTCTAACGGTCAGGCATTCGCTAACTGATTTTCGCCGTTGTTCTTGCTCTTCTTTTTCTTTTCGTTCCAATTTTTCTTTCTTCGATTCAGATGATTCGCCTTTCATCTAAAAACAAAAGTTACTTTACTTTAGTTAATTTACGAACATGAACGTTGGCTTCGAATCTTTGATTGGTTGATCACATCTGTTTTCTCCTCCTAACCAAATTGAATAGCATTGACAACTCGTGACATTGTTCGAGCGAGACCTAGACTGTTTCCGGGGGCTTCAATGAAATGTGTTTAGTGCTGTGTTTTAGAAGCGTTTTAAATTATTTTGCAGATTAATCTATATGTCTTGGTTCATATCTGTTCATATATTATTGTATTGTATTGTATTGTATTGTATTGTATTGTATTGTATTGTATTGTATTGTATTGTATTGTATTGGTTCATATATCTGTTCATTGGAACTCTCTTAAATCGCATGTTTTTCGCAATATGAACGGATATGAACCACAAGTTGTTTAGATCAATAAAAAAAAAGAATTTTTAGAAAAGCTGAGAAAAAGTTTCGAAAATTGAGCGTGCAATTCTTTTTATTGAAGCTCCCTCCCTCAAAAGGTCTTGATCCCGCTCGAACAATGCTGATCCAGGTGTGAATTTTACTCATTTTGGTTTGGAGAAAACAGATGTTATCCACCAATCAAAGATTCGAAATGCTGGCTTTTAATAACGCAACTTATAACTATACATCTTATATCTTAAAAATTATTTTCTATATACGCTTTGTGTAATCTCCGTAATGCATTAAGTGGTATGAAGTATTTAGATTTATCTAAAATTATAGCTATTGCTTCAGCCAACTTGAAAGAAAGAATAGAAAATAAGATTTAGAACCTATGTTATTAATGAAAATGATTCAATAAAGAGAGCCACATGCATGGGCATAAGAACATGTAGTATTTCCTTCACGAGTTGATTTGTTTGCATTTGTAAACAGCAAATTAATCATACAGTGTTTTTAATCATGCGATAAAAATCGTGTGATGCGACTGGCTAGTCTCAAAATGAAAAAAAAAAACTCAAAGACAAAATTCTTAAATTAAAAACTAAACGTTTCGGAGCTGACCTTAGTAGTAAGAGAAATAAAACGACAGAAACAATTGGAAAATTAGAATGATCAATAGAAAAATGAAATTCTCATTCTTTCATACTTTCTATCATTTTAATCATTCGTGGTTCCCCTCTAGTGACGCATTTAATATTTATATTCACCATTCTACCGAATAACCCAAAAATATATCTCTCTTTACAAGGCCTTAGCTCAAAATTCTCGAGACTACAAATATCAAATTGACCAAAAAACGACGTCCGAAGGCCAAACTTAAAATTTGGAATATCATCCAGTCATCTGAGACCATGTTTATCTGTGCAAAACTTGAAATAAATATTGCCCTAATCCGTGAGCTTTCAAGTTAATTTGAAGAAACATAATTTATTTCCAGTCCATGTTTTAGCATTAAATAACATGCATGCCTTAATCGTGACTTAGGAATTCAAAAATTGAAAAGATTCCCTGATCAAACTCCAACGTTGATATAGGAGAAAGCAGGTTGTTTTTATGTCAAAACGTGGACTGGAAATGAATAGCTTTAAATTGACTTGAAAGCTCAAGAATGGGGAAAATTTTCATTTCCAGTTTTTGACAGGCACAAGTGGTCGCATATGACTGGATGATATCACAAACTCTTTGTTTTCCCTTCGTACATCATTTTGAGTAAAATTTGAGATTTTTAGTCTCGCGGATTTCGAGCCATTGCCCTGCAAATGGAGATTGGTCACCCGGTACTTCTCCATTTCTTCCTGTAACTTTCTCTCTCCTCCTATCACCCTTACTGACGAAGGATCAAGCCAGAAGTGTTTAGTTTTCAATTCAAAGTTAATGTTCTTTTAAATACTGAATCACTTTCGTAGAAATTTTACTGCTGCCACCCGACATTAAAATTTACCACATTTTTATAGTTGGTTTTAAAAAGGTTTTCGATCCTCACTAAAGAGGTTTAGAAATGAATTTTCCAATATAAGTGTCTAACGTAGTCCTTCCAGAATTAAAACATAGTGGAATCTCTATAAAGCGGAACGAAGCACCATTCAAAAATCGGGTGTTCGTCTTAACTGAAAGGTCCGCTTCACAGAGGAAAATTAATAGAAGGGAAACTTCATAAAAAACGGTGGGACGGTAAGTGTCCGCTGTTCTTTTAACGATACTGTCCGTCTGGTAGAAACTCAACTGTTAAAATATTGAGTTCCAAAGAAAGACCCTGTCACTGTCGCACAATTCTCTATCACATATGAAACGGTTTTTGTAAAAAAAAACGACTGATATTTGTAGATAATTCCCTTGTTCAAAATGCAATCATAAGAAATAAACCACACCTTTTTGTTTGGCTGTGCTATCGCTCCATGAACAGTTTTCATGTGTTTCCTCAACGAACTTGGATCAGTGTATCTTTTTGAACATCCCTCCACTTTGCATCCATATTGTTTCTAAAATGAATAAAAAAGTAACAACTTGAAAATTAAATGAACTTCGAATTCTAAAAAAATGAACAAATGAATGAATGAATAAATGACTCCGGGGCGTCGAGGGACTAAAACGTTGGGGAGTTCCGACAAAGGAAAAAACTAGAAAAATGTTTGCATGAGATGAAATGGCAAATATTCAAGCACTGTACTTTTTTTGTCTCAAAGAGCTGTAATGAAATAGAAAACGTCCGACTAGAACAGGAAAGCTACAATTTTTGTAGAGGGGGTATGCCTCCCCCTGTCCCCCTCGACAACGACGCCCCTGCAATGACTGATCTAAGCTAAAAGTTCAACTTAGATCAGCATATCATTTTAAATGTGCTTCTACCTTTCAAAATAGTTTTGAAAAACAGAAACAACCTAGAATTTCAAAACATTGTTTTAAACAACATCTCCACTGCAGATAAGTGCAAGAACGTTTCCAGGTTACCAAATATCGAAAGACAATAGCCATTATAGTTACACAAGCGTCTTTTTAACAAAACATACAGATTCGCGAAGAATGTTTTATCAGAAACTTTGTCTTGGCAACTAACAAAACGGCCGCAAAGCAAATTTCAGAAAAAACGCGCGACTCTGCCACTACGTGGAGCCACTACTAAAACACGTGGGTTTCGCGGGCTTTGGACTTGAAGAAAATTTCAAAACTACCAGAAGCCACTGCGCGGGTTTTTAATTATTCCTCACCAAGCATTCTTTATATTCATTCTTCAAAATAAGCGCTACGTAGCCTGGTCATCATTCTTCAAAATAACCGCAACGCAGCAATTGAATTGAGCCGAAAAGGAAAATAACAGATCAATTTTACCACACTACTCCGCAGTGTCTAGTATTTCTTATGGGAACTTTTTATAAGAGCATTCCTTTGCTCTTTTCTTATGGGGACATTCCCTCCTTCACAAAATCCTTGCAAAATTGAAATTACTAAAGTTTTAAAATAAAATTTCGTGCTGGCTAAAGCTACGTTGATGTTATAAAGGAAACATCAATTGGCGGTGGTCAGAATGAAGGAACAAGGAAAAAACTAACGGCGTGAGGCAACCGGGGATAGTTTATAAAATATTTCTTCTGGATGAAATAGCTCCGAGTACGAGGTTGGGCGCGAGGACTAGTGCGTCATTTTAACTGAGGAAAAACAGGAGCCACGGTGGATCCATCTCAACAAGAAACAGTGTGTTTTTCCCAAAGTAATTAATTGTTGTTAAAATTGCGAATAAAGATGAATACATTGCTGAATTGGTGGGAAAGACAAATAATGTCACACAGCACAAATGC
The DNA here is from genome assembly GCA_036873815.1 of Phacellophora camtschatica. NCBI lineage: Eukaryota > Metazoa > Cnidaria > Scyphozoa > Semaeostomeae > Ulmaridae > Phacellophora > Phacellophora camtschatica. The sequence goes on along the minus strand of JAYJMH010063314.1, from coordinate 27,135 downwards.
TATTCCTTAACAATAGCCTCAATAACTAAAATAACTGAATGTTACAAATAGATAAGAAAATATTGTTCCAAACCCAGTCGAAAATACTATTTAAACTCATTGAGCAACGGCCTACAGGATTAAGAGTTAAAATTCCTTGTCAATACAGAAAGCAGAGAACCCAACGAATTATACATGACAATCAAAATCATACTTTCTCTGAATCGTTTGGAATTAAAAAGATCTGCAAAGTTCATCAATATTTACATTTTATTATTCATATTTCCGAATTTTTATATTTTCACATATTTGTAAAAATTGACTCACAAACATTTTTAGGTTCCATGCACAAATATTATTCAGCTAACTTTCAAAATATCGCCAGTTTCAAAATCTTCTAATACCCCTCATCTTCCACCCTTGTACTTGTCAGATTTAATGACAGAAATTTGTTAACCTTTGGAAGGTGGGGGAGGGGGGGGGGATATTGCATTTTGATTCTCGAATTGGATTCTGCAAACGAAGTTTGGTTTAACAACCAATTACTACATCATTACATAAATTGCCAAAATGATAATGATGAAATTTGAAATCTGTTAGGGCTCTGACTATGAAAATGATGGGTGTCATTGCAAAATTTTTACAGTTAAATCCCTCGCAAATTTCAAATCTTAAACATTTTGACGAAAAAGAAAGTGACAAGCAAGCTGACAAAAAACTAAACTTTGCACACACAATAATTCAGCTCTGCTGTCAAAAATAGAATTTTGATAAATTTCCGTATCCATAGTGGCGGCCTTTCAATAAATGTATCCCATTTACGTAAATATTTTTGTGCAATTGTTACCAAACCATATCAACGTATTAGAAATAATACAAACAAAACAGTGGCAATATATAACTAATGTAACCAGCAGGAATAACAGAGAACATCCAACAAAAACGATACAGAAATAGCAATAAAAGGAAAGATGAATCGCTCTTTATGTCTCAACAGGAATCAGGCACTAAAAATCTCATGCGTCGCATTTCCTTCAAATCAGTTTAATCTGATCGATTTCATTCAGAGATTAAAGAGAATTACAGCAAGAATTATTCAAATATTTATCTTCGCTCATCAGGAATTTCAACTGCGATAGAAGATCAGTAGATGTCCTGTTGTGGATTATGCTGCATCCAAACAAGCTGGGTCAATGATGTTGAAAATAAGACAATTTTATCGCGCAATCGTCGCGACGCGCCAAATAATCTCCGCGCGGAAGCTCGTAAAAGGAAGTAAAGAAAATAGTGAGCCTGTTTTTGAGAAGTAAACGTCGTTGGACATCACAATCTAAGATTTTTAGCCTTACGGATTTCGAACTTCAAACAGAGATGGTTTTTTGGTTTTTCACTTGAAACATGAAATATTTCGCCATTAAATTTTGACTGTGTAGTAGTAAACAAACACCCCATTTTAATAAACGCCTCTCTGATAAACGTTGCATCAAACCGTTAAAAAATCAATAAACGCCGAGTGCATTTATTAGATTAAATAAGTCCTTAGCAGAACGAAGTGTTTTAAATTCAACTTTCAACAAGTAACGTTTCTCCTTCTTTCTTCTCGTTTTTTCGCAGCGTCCTCCCCCCGCAGCATTATAATACAAAACGAAGACATGGGGCAAGTAAATGCTTACGACAACAAGAACTCAATGTTTTAGAAAATTACATGACAATATCCCCAGCTTTTGGAAAAGTAAAACAATACGAAGCAAACTGTTCTAATCACATTATAAACGTATTCTATCAAACATGGATACTCCAAGCAAACATGAAGAAATCAAAATGGATCAAAAAGAAAACTTACCACAGACGAATGCGTTCTGTTTTGATGTTTTGCTCTGTCTGAGGCATTCGAAAATGCTTTGCTGCATCCTTCGAACTCGCAAGGATACGGTCTTTCTCCTGTATGTGATCTGCGATGGGTCTTCAGGTTTTCTAATCTCGAATAAGCTTTGGTGCAACCAGGATACTGTGTGAAAAATGAGACAGTCTAACTTCCTGAAAATTATCGAATTGAAATTGCTGGACAATTTAACATCCTCCGGAGTAAGCACATATAGAGTTAATAGCACTTTTGCCTAATATACAGAAATAATAAGTGCAAGTAAAAAAATCACAATATACACGCAGTTAAAATAAAAAAGCAAAACACTTGAGATGCGGGGATGGTTCGTTTCATATCGTTGGCCATAAGCATAAGATCGATGGATATTTTTTACGTATGTTATGCTTGCTTATTTAACCCTGTTATTTATTCTATTTGTATTATTTTCGATTGTGCTAGGTGACATTTCCAAGGGAAAATGAGTCAACCAATCCATTCAACCATGGTAGGGCCTCGTGGCTCATTTCTGAATAACGTAAAACTTATAAGTCCAGAAAGGTGATCAACCTTCCTCCGATCGTAAAGCTTGATCTTTAGGAAACCCTCCTTATTAAACAATGAGAAATAGGCGGGGTTTGTGTGTGGCACATAATTTTCCTTTGCTTTCTTTAATTTTGCTCCGGTCAGTGACCGTATGAGCATGACGTTTTCTTGGCTCTGATAAAACTTAATATTTTCAGAAGAGAAAAGAAACGCGGGCGGAACTTTATATTAATTTCAGATATTTCAGTGTAAGTTCATCTTTTGAATTAAGTTGGCTTGCACGCGCAGCCTGTAAGATTTATAGTTGAAATATTGAAGTATGCTTTATAGTATGTTGGAAAATTCCAATCATTTTACGACGGACGAGAGAGAAACTAGATTTATTGCACGGTCGCAGTATCGCTTCTCCCCAAAGCCACCACCAGCGATACTGCGACAGTGCAACAAGTCTAGGGAGAAACAATAGACAATTTCGGAAACAAAATTCGTTCTTTTGTGCTACAGGATTAGCCTCATTTTCATTTTGAAATTCCCATGAGAAATTCGGAAATAAAATTCGTTCTTTTGTGGGCTACAGGATTAGCCTCATTTTCATTTTGAAATTCCCATGAGAAATTCGGAAATAAAATTCGCTCTTTTGTGGGCTACAGGACTAGCCTCATTTTGTGGGCTACAAAACTAGCGTTATGCTTTGGGAATTTGCGAGAGAAAGAGGCAAGAATAACAATTCTCAGTGGGAATACTAGCTTCGAGGCCAGGCTCTATTTCCAAAAAGGTCTATTCCTATGTCAATAAAACTCATCAAGATCGTTTTAGCTTAGGAAAAAAATTAAGACAAGCATATATATCTACTCTCGAAATGTAGATATTGAAACTTGCTATTTCATGGAAAACAAAAATTCGTTCGATTTGTTGGGAGAAAAATTGAAAAATTTTTGAAGTTGAAAAATTTGTTGGGAGCTACATTAAAAACAAGGCGAAAGGAAACTTTTTGAAACAACAAATGTTCGAAACAAAAGGTATTTGATAACCGATTCAGAAATGATAACTTGCCACAAGATAAAAGGCTTCTAAAAGAAAAATAATCCCACAATTCACCAATTCCCTGTCGCCCATGCCTAAACATGATTAAAAGGGATGATATCTTTATCCTTAATTGAAACTAATAAGTCTGTTAAAATCAAAATATTATCCACTCCTTTTCATCCTTATCGGCAAAAAACCAAAAATTTCACTATGGTTTCTGACGGGAAAGATTTCTCTTCAACATCCATACATTGATAAAAACTTTGGTGTACCATAAACAGCGCGGAAAGTGAAAACATTTTTTTAATTAGATTATGAATTTAATTGTTGGAACCAATGGCGAGCCAGCAGTTACACAAAGCAAAAGAAACAGTAAAATAATTGTTCGTTCATCAGTTTTCAAAGCTTTTCAAAAATGTGGTTATGGATTTAGAGAAGAATGCATATATATTGTTGTTGAATAAATCCTCTATATTATTTCCTGACTTGAGTCGAAAAACATACGTAGTGATATTCTGAATGCACATACAACTGTAGCCAAGTTTGTTATGTGTAACATCCATCCGCAACCTTTCTGTATTAGTTATAGCTTCTACAATGTTCTATTTTGTAAATTTGTTCGGAAGCAAGTTTTTGAGATAACCAAAGCTAAATCAACACTGAAAGCTTTCAAAGAAGATACAAAACAGTTCAAGTAACATGGAGTTAGGGTTAAGCAAGTTTGGGTCAGACTTTCAACTGAAATTTTGTTACGTTTAACCTCTGCTCTAGCAAGTCATCAGAAACATTCAGTATCAGCTACAACCCTCATCCCGTTTCTTTTCGTACAATTGTCGTCAGTTCGAACGCCCAGTTTATCAATGAAATGTATGCTCTATTTATGCATGCACAATTTTTATTCTATTTCCAATTTTATCCTATTTGCAACTGAGAAAGGATATTGTTCGCGGTGGTTTGGAAAACGGTTAAGCGCTGACAATTTGTATTTAACATGCATTCTATGAATAAAATTGATTGATTGATTGATTGATTGATTGCCTCGGCCTATGTAACCCTGCATTCAAGTCATCATATATCTTTTTAAATTCTAAGACTGATTGTGGGATAATTAGTTTAGAAAAAAGACTGTTCCATTAATTTATTCCTTTTTGTTTGTTTAAAATTTAAGGAGGTTTGGTGTTGATGTTTAGAACACAAAAATTCCAGAAATATTTTATAAAACTTTTATAAAAAATACGCCAAAACTCAAGAAATTTAAAAACAAAAACAACAATTTAAGAAAATTACCCTAAAATCCCCGAAGCTCTCGTGGTTCAACATTCAAATTTTTTCAAATTGATTTTGGCAAAAACATAGCATTGCTTCAAAATTCTCAATTTTAAATTGTTGCTCATGTTGTTTTTAGTCGTTTTAATTGAATAGCAGTGGCCATGTACATCAGTTAAGACGGAATAATCACAAAGAACACTCCGTGATTCTCGTGTAGCCACAGGTACACAGGGGAAAACAATATTATCAATTAATTTAAAAGATTTCGTATATAGGAGCTCGAAGCTGAGATTAGCTGAGATTAGGAAAAAAAGAGCTAATACTAACATGAAACTGCCCTCTTAACTTGGAACGGGAAATGGAAAAAACTTCTTAAAATAACAAAAACTGCCAACACAAGAATAAGAATGACGTTAATTCAGTAACTTATATACTCATTCTTCAACAAAAAATTTTGCTTCTACATTGAGAGCTCTTACTGTCAGTTCTGTGACAATAAACATAAACTTTGAACCTGATAAAGAAATAACTTAACTGCAGCCCAAATTTCAAGTGAAAACCTCCTTGTAAAAAGAGTGTATGCCAAGGCCTACACACCATAGTAATGCGGGTTGTTCCTGCCCAGCAATACCATCTTCTCCTCGGAAATAAAACGGTGTTAGTATTGAAAGCCAGAAAAAATAAGAATAAGAGACAACAAAAGGGTCTTTGCAAAAATCTACGAACTTACATCACAGGCGTGTGGCTTCTCTCCCGTGTGCCTTCGCACATGAACAACCAACATGTACATTGCCTTGAAAGGTTTTTCCTCCCTGGCGCATCCTTTCCAATAGCACGTGCAGTCTTTCTTACTTTTCTGGATATGTTCATTGTTTACATGAGCAACGAGAGCAGCTTGACCTTCATAAAGACTCCCGCAGTCCTTCCAATAACATCTGAAATCATTCGCTAGATCGTCATCGTCTTCTTCCGAAAGGTTCTGGCCTTGGCCTGCGACCTAAAATTAAACACCAAAATCTTTTAAAACTCAAGTAACACAGTTTCCAGAAAATAGACCTTTGGCTTTTTAATAAAAAAAACTTTCATTGAAAAACTGGTTTCCATATGATCGCAAAGAATTGCTAAAAGTTATTGAAGAAAATAACTGCCTAAAACCACGTACAACCTCCAAATTAATCACGTTTTAATATCACAAAAATCAAAATAATCAAACACAAAATCAAATTAATCATATTGACCAATAATCATAACATAACATTAAACACCAAGGATACTAAAATAAAATGAAACAGACTGTTTTTTTTATGTGAAACTAAACGCCAACCAGTTGCAAAAATGTTTGCAATATGAATTTATTTGTTGCAAAAGGTGAAAGAAAGTCCAAAATATAAATTTTACTTTTTGGGGCACCAAAGCTTGAAAGGTGTCGGACAGCTTGGAAAAAGCGGTTTCCTTATATTGCAAAGTGTTGCTAGCACTTTCCTTGCGGCCATACAGAAACATCTGTAATCGGTGAAGACACATTACACACCTATTTCCAGTAAATTAGATAGATCCTTGCGTTCACTACAGCGCAAAGTTTGATCTTTAGAAACCTTCCTAATAAAACAATGGAAAATAGGCGTATTTTGGATGTGGCGTATAATTTTACTTTACTTTATTTTCTTCATCCTTCTTCCAGTCAGCGACCATGCGAACGTAATGTTCTGACTTTGGATAAAAAAAATTTTGTATGATAAGAAAGGTTTAAAGCACACACATTTGTTTCTAGAAAAATTGAATTCAGCAGGCAAAATTTTGTGGTAACAAGTCAATTTCATCGCCAAAATTGTTAATGTTTGTCCAGGGGGGCAGTACCACCTGACTTGGGTAGGGGGCTTGTCCTATATTTTTGGGTCTGAAAACTTTTCATCAAAAAATATAATTTTTGCTCTGAAAATTTGAATTATATTTTAGGGTAAAATATTTTTAAAAATAGCATGAAAATGCTAATAAAAGATGTTAAATACAGCAAAATTGCAGCATGACATGCCATGCAATTATATTTCTGGGATTGTGTTTTCATTTAATTACAAATGATTTTTGGGTGAGCTCAAATTCCACGGACACGCCCCCCTACTAAAGTTAGATAATACTGCCCCCCTCCCCTAGAATTGATTGCGACCTCTTTTGATTTTCATTCGGCTCGCAAAAGATAATGTCAGCAATGGGTCTTTAAAGAGCAACAGACGTATGCAAACAAGGACGAATAAGAAAGGAGATAAGCGTGAGGCTTGAAGTACCCATGGGTCAATTGTTTTTAATTTGACGCTGCAGCATCATTTTCTCACAATCATTTCATAGTGCTAAATCTTTCATAGTGCTAAATCTTTCATAGCGCTAAATGTTCCCCTTTTCGCTCCCTCGCAGCTGTAAATACCATAGTCTCGCAGTGATTTACCTTTCAAGACGTCCCGCAGTTTTTAGGAGCCAGGTAAAAAGTACGTAAGATTAGCATTTACACAAAGATTAATTTGTTCACAGGCTAATTTGATTGTGTGCGTTTAGGCTGAACTAAAGCAAATTTCTGATTCGGCCTGCAAATTTTAAAGCATAAACTTGATGTTATAAAGCAGAAAGCGAAACAAAATGGACGAGAGTGTGCCTCCCACGTACAAACATTTTCCTACCCGGCTCCAGAATAATTGTCAGCAAAAGACGGGGTATTTCTGGACCATTTTCAATGGTAGAAATCAAAACATTTCTCCGTTTTCACCGGTTCTACAGCAAATTGTCCTATTTTACAGCTGGATTTAGAATTTTTCCTTGAAAATGATACCCGGAAAAACGTACCACTTGAAAAGCATACCAAGTACTCCCTCCGGGTCCTAATCGTGTGTATTTCCCCCCAAATTTGACCTTAAACAACGAGGTTGCAATTTTTATATCGACGAAAATTTTCGTTTGAAATCTAGAAATACTTATCCCACTAACGACAAGCTAACAAACGATGCCTCAGTCGAAAAGATTTGGCGAGCAGAACCGATTTTATCGTGCAAAAACAGTGCACGTTTTTTGTCATGCTTTAGCAGTAGCTTAAACCCAGTGAAATTTAGCGTTTTTATGAGCGAGCTGGTTTTGATGCATGCTACAAAACTATCTATTTTGTTGCTCATTCCAAAAACTAATTAGAAGTGTAGCTCAAAAATGGGTTTTTTAAAACTGCAATTACGTAATTACTGGTTCATGTGGGAAAAATAACGGTTATTTCTAGAATTAATCAGGTCATTCCCATGGCTACTCTGCTGAAAAATAAACTCTAAAAGCAATTACAAATTTTTACAGAGGTGAAGGTCTGCCAAAGGTAGACAAGTCTCGTGGCAATCTCAAGATGCGATGCTGCCTGTCTCAGATGCTGCCTGGCTTTGATGATAAAAAAGTACAATCAGATGCCGTCAGAACAACGATATGACTTATCCTTGAAACAGATGTCAATGTATCGCCATTTCGTTTCCGAACTTAAAATATGTGTGCTTCACAGTCCGAAACTACCTTTTAAAAAAATATACAACTTTACCAAATTGGAACAAAACTTGCCAAATCCTAGCATGGTTCTTCGCATCAAACTGCGGTCATGATTCTTTCGTCCATAAAACAATTTCAAAGAATGAGTAACAAAGCAGAATTTAACTTTGCTCCAAAAAATATCATTTCCGTTGATTTTTCCTTTTGACAAACCCCAGATCCCAAATAAACTTTCCATGCTATTGCTATTTGCGTTACGAGAAGAGCTTTGAGAAAGGACAGTTATGACAGTTATGATAGCTACAACTAGAGCTTCAACAACAACCTTTACAGGTACATGGACACAGAGAACAATACGAATAAGAATAAATTTAAAAGCTCATGAGTGCGACAGAGAACGAAAAAAAGGATTCAGCAAACAAAACTTAGGGCCACGTAGGTCTGTCGTTCAGTATTCCTCCACAAATAAAAAAAACTGCATAAAAAACAGGAGTGGCATAGGTGAGGCCTTAGAATGGATGGGTTTACGACAGTTACGACAACTGAGAGCTTATAATTATTTAAAACAGTCTTTCCAACACAGTTTCTGTGCCAAAATCCATTCTCTCTCAGCAATCTAACAACGTCAAATTCAACCACACTTAAGCTTTTTATCCTGAAAAGGTCACATGACCAAATGATAAACAACGAAGGACAAGGATCTGTTTTTTGAAACCCTATTCCACCTGGGGGACATTATGCCCCCAACTGTATATCAAGATGTATCTCCTGTTTTATTGTGTTGTTACTCTTTCGATTTTTACTAAAATTTAATGTTCTGCAAGATTCTAACAATTTTATTGCAATTTCATTTGTCACGTCACCAGTAAATGCCCATATTTGGAAAGAAGTCACAAAAGCAAACAATGTATCGACCGTAGTCTGGTCAATCCTCACTCTGTCAATGAAGGTATAATTGGTATCATTAGATCCCTCTTTTCGAGGCCTTTCGTTTGGTACATAATTCATTTGCTTTTGATTACATTTACAGTTTTTAATATGTTCTTTCGAAAGGATATACGTAAGTTTCTTAGAATTGTAATCCCAAACCGATTAAACCTTTGATTTCATTTAAATATAATACAAAACATTATTTATTATACAAACATAGCGCTTCCCGCCTGTTAGAAAACCTTTTGCCTAGCAACCAGTCACGTGATTAATTAAGGTGGTCAATGCCACATACCAAGTTTCCTCATCAGCACTCCATTGGTTGCTGAAAAAATAGCCGGAGAATAATGGAAGAAGAAATCCCCCCAGGTGAAAGATGCAATTTTTACTCGAGGTGGAATAGGGTTAAGCGAAGCATAATATTTATAGCTAGGGGTAGGGCCGCCAAGGGAAATGACGGGCCTCTGCAAAATTGAAGGTTTTTAGGGCCAACTTACTACATCTACTTACATTTATAGGAACATTAGCAGCTGTTGACTGCCGGCCCAGGGGTAATTGCCCCTTTGTCCCTTTCTAGTTTAGAGCCTGTTAGTCCATTGACTGTTCTATCTCAAAGGCAATTTGATTTACAGCACTGCAGCCCGGTCAATCCGTAGTTGGAAAAAATAAAACGTAAAATCCTGAAATACGAAAAGAACCAATATGACAGGTTGATTGACGGTATTGCAAAAGAAAAAAAAATAAAGCGAGATGACGATTATGAATGTACTCAATTGAATGAAATGAAATAAATGGCAGCCCTATGAGCAGCCATCGTGTATCATGCGTGCATGCATTTTCAACAGCAACAACAGCAACAACAGCAACAACATCAACTCCAACTCAACATCAACATGTGAAAAGTGCACGTTCAGACCCCTGCAGTTTGTCTTGGTCCATGTAATTTTTTTCTTTGTCAACCTCAATATGTGTCAGTGTAAAGTTTTGTTCCATGCGGTTTTGAGTTTCAAATGATGGAAAGAAGAATTTATTTGTATTCCAAAGGCGAGCCACAATGAAATATTGACGTGGTTTTCATATCATAATATCCTCAGGGTCCGCAGGGTCCGCAGGGTGAAAAATAAATTTGCGTTGTTTGTCACAAAATTTGGTTAGATTTGGCGAGCAAACTTATTGTCTTCATAAAAAACACAACAACAACAGGCTCGCTGATCGGATCGGATCAGGCAGAAAGATAAGATGTGGTTTGTTTTGAACTTTTGAAGTTTTACAATTTTAAAAACAAACAAAAAATAAAGAAAGAAGAAGCATTTATTAATTTAATTCATGAATTTAAATCAGATCAATGCTCAAGTGAAAAGATTTATTACAAAAGAACAGTTACTTTTGCACTGCTAAAACTCAAGCATGTACTGAAAGAGGATCATAGAAAAGTGGAGGGGTACTCCCATATTGTGATACAGGTATGGTATCAATTCACTATTAAGTTACTCCTTTTTTTACAATATGTTAGGCTGCTCAAAACCCGCTGTATGTCTTGCTGGATAATATCTCAATATCTCATTCGCAACATGCTTTTTCTATTCATTTTGTTTCGTTTGGTCATTGAGACTGATTATAATTTTTGTTAAAACATTTAACCAAGTTTGAAAATGTGGGAGAAGGGCTATAGCCCTGCTAACCCAATGGGTGCGGGGTGCGCGGTGCATGGGTGCGTGGTGCATGGCTTGTGTCATTTCATAAATAATTAAAACCTGTTATTGAAATTGCATTGCCCGTTTTTTCCTATTGAGTTTATTCACAAATAAAATAATAGCTTGAGCACTAATAATGAACAAAAAAAAAACGTTTTTTGTGGAAACATCTGCGATTAAATAAAGATAAAGCAGTGAAATTGAGGTATCTTATCATGATAGTGTCTCTCACGGCGAGTCTGAATAGATAATGCAGCAGTGTGCAGATAATGCAGGATTTTTGGAACAGGTTTTGCTTTTATTTGTCTCAAAATATAAGCAGAAAAATATACATCTGCAAAACAACTGTCTGATTTAATTTCTAAGATAAGATTACAAATAGTGCCATCCATTTACACTAAAGACTGATAATATTAGAGCACAAATTCTGGACTTGAAATTTCCAACTTTTGGGGATCATTGAAACGAGGCTTCAAGAGTTCTGTCATCTAAGTTCAAATTTGCTATTGTTCGAAATTCAAATTACAATTGTGAACAACCACAACAACCAGGCAACCAGGCAACCAGGCAACAGAGAATGATATTTCAATATGCCATCCGGCGTGGAGGAAAATAAAAGGTCAGAAAATGTTTCAACTTTTGTATGATTTAAAAAACTAAAGTAAATGAAGAAAAACACGCCCCAATGACGTAAAAGAAGTAAATATTGGCCTAGTACTAAAATTATATTGCATGTTGATGGTTTTTGTTGCTAAAGAGCAACACAAAGGACGCAGATAAAATGACAGAGAACATGCCAGATATATCAGGGAATCAAAGGACGCAGATAAAATGACAGAGAAAATACCAGATATATCAGGGAATATCTCAAGAGCCACAACACGAGTCCTTGAAAAAGACAGTACTGATATCTCAGGAACAATGACAAGACAATAGGAAAGCAGTAAACAAAATTAAAGTAAAATAAAAAATAAGTAACTGCAGAGGAAATCTTCTACATTGTTTTCTCCACAACAGAAGATTTTTCCTACGCAGGAACATATGCTCCTTCATTAAACGCTTTAAAATACATTTACTTAAATTACAAAGTTTTCGAAAAGAATGGCTCAAAATTAGGTTTCTAAAGTCGAAATTACGTGATCTTTCGTCAATGTTACCAAAAATAACGGCGACAGTTTCTCGAAATAACTTCTTAAGTATTTTCAATAAGTCCTTTCAATGAGCAGAATTTTTTTTTGAAATTCATAACGAATCAAATTTAGCGATTTTTCAAACGTCTAAACTTTTTTTGGGTCACTCAGAACATAGAGTAACGATATAGATATGAATACTACAAAATAATGAACGAACAATAAGATTAAATGGAAATGGTAAGAAATATTGCCACGTCTCAGTCAGTGCGGAATCTAGTCTATCATAAATTAAATAAGGTAGAGTGCCATTGCCTAAAGTCCTCTACCAATAAGAAGTTTGTTTATCATTACCGAAATCATTTATTTTTGAAGAGGAAATGATACCATATTGATATTCTCTTTAATGTTCTTTTCAACAAAAGAAAACATCTTCGAAATTTCCCATAAATTTAGAGATCATAAAGATCATAGGTCATAGGTCACAAAGATCTCAGCAATTTATATGCAGATAAATTTTCATTGTAACAATTGCAACAATTTTTTCATAGAATTTCAAATTAGCTTGATTGATTAGGTGTGAAGTAACGTTGTTGCACCGTACAACATTAATGCGTTTCCCGTGGGTGTTGAAGGTACTCTTTATCAATCATAATTAATTTAACGAGACAAGCAAGGCAAGAAAAATGAGACAAATTCGTCCATTTTCACGAGGCCAAGAAAAAACAAAGTTGCCTTGGAAACAGTAGTAGCACATGGAAGTTATATCGATTCTGAGTTGGTACAGTTAACTTATTATTGTTCTGTCGGTGTAGGCCTGTGTATATTTACGTCACAATTTGCTGGTTCCCAGTCTTTTATCTTCATCAAAATTTGAAATCAACATAAAAAACTAACTTCCTTCCTCTTAGAAGCCAATAATATCAAGAAAAGATGTTTGCGTTATTTCTGTGTAATTGATTGTGTCAAGAAAGATCTTCCACACACAATACTAATTTCGAGTACAGCAAAACGACTCTCTTTCGTCTCTTTCCTTCTAAAAAAAAAGGTTTTCTGCACTGTATTTTAAGTAGTTTCTACCTTGTTTCAAACGATTTTGGCTCGTTCATCCCGGTTTTATTAACAACATGCCTCACCTCAGGCAAATCTAAGAAATGTTTGTCACTGCATAGTAAATTGAAAAGTCTGCAATGGGAACATAAACTGGGACCTAAAAGTAACGTTTTGCCTATATCGCTCTTCTCACTTTCGGAAAAGATCGTGAACGCCCTTTTACGCTGAAAATCAATTGTCTCAATGATGAAAAATTTGAAATTTTCTCCAAAATTAAATTGCAAGGTTTTAATGCTTCGTTACGAGGTATCATTGTCTTAATGCTGTTTCATCATTGCAAACATTTCGATTTATCGTTGCACATTTCTGATTTATTAAGCACAGCACACGTTGGTCATCACTGCACCTTAGGATTATTGCCTGACTTGCCACTGGCCTAATATACGTGTTTTGGTAAACATCATATCACCACACACATAATATATTGTGCATGCTATAAACAACAATCCAAAGAATGCACTAAAATTCTGAGGCATCAACCTTCCTTGCCCAAAATCACTACTTGATGGAACAGAGATGCCTCCAGTCAAAACAAAATGTGTCAATGTGTTGAAATGAATTTGGTTAAAAAATTAGCATTCATGAACTGCTCGAGGGAATAAAGTGATGAATCAATACCAAGAAACAAATTTTCCATTTTGCTCTTGATTGTGAATACATCTTATTTCCATCGTGACATCAACACCACCAAAACATTTATAAAGAAGGACACTAACCATAACCAAAGTAATCTTCCCATTCTCAGACATTTAAATCATATTCCCCAGTGCCACAATAAACGTTTGATTTGTTTTAGCACTGCAATGTTAAGCCCTAAATCATCATCATCATCATTTTTATTCGAGAATGCAAAAAGTTTACATATAAATGGATGTAATAAAATTAGATATGCAAAATTGCATTCTGCACAACCCAAGGGAAGCAGAGCTTATCTGGCTTGGGCCGTAAATAATAATACTAATAAATCTAATTAGAATAAATCCTAATACATATTTGTTAACAAAAGTTTGAACACAAACAGCAACAGCAAAAACATGTAATATGGTTAGTAATTATGAATAATATAAAAGATAATAGTTATGAAGATTATAAAGATTATAAAAATACATATTTGGATACATATGGTTTTAATAATGTTGTAAAGTTGTAACACTGGTTTTGATTAGTATTTAGAGATCATCAATTTTTTTTTAAAGTTTTATTGAATCCAGTCGGTTTAGAAATAGTTATAATAGATTTGGGAATGGATTAGATTTGTGTCTAAATGGTTTAAACTTGTGTGTGAATGGTTTAAAGCTGTGTGAATAATTAACGTATTCTTGAGAAAAGGTCACTGTTGTTGAATTTAATAGAGTCTTGCGTCGTTCCTACATGTCATTTGACTTTTATTGATGTTGTTGCTGTTGATATTGTGTTGAGATTCATGGTAATAAGCCTATGCAATACATTAACATAAAGTTCTGCCTGCATTCACATCCTGAAAATCTGACGTTTTGTGTTATATAAATGGCCCAAAAAGTGAAAGGGATACCAATATACTTAATTACGAATCAACAATTTAACATTACGAATTTTAATAGACACTTTCCGAATTTCATTAAGAAAGGCTTCAATTAAAATAATTTATTATAAATATAATTTAATAGCCTCGTTTCCGCCTTTACCTTTTCATAAAAACGAGGCCAAGCTTGACAAACGAAAAATTAAGAGAGCTTTCTTTGACATTGAAGTTTTTTTCAAAAAAGAGTTACAGTAATGCGTATGGTAATGCGGTTTTTGAATTCAATCACTTTTTTCAATATAAAGAATTTGAATTTAACAGTCTTTTTTGTAACAAAAATTTTATTTGTAATTCAGGAAATGTCTATTGTGGCTATCAGGAATGTGATGAGTCTGAGATTAAACACTTGACGTTTTATAAAACGATTATTTGAATATATTTTGAGATTGAGATCATTAGTTTTCTCTGTTAATCGGTTTACTCATAGCTTCCATCTTCTATGCATATAATTCAAAAAAAAAATATCTAACAGTGAAGCATGCATTTTATATCGTGTGTACCATAATCAAACAAAGTACGGCCACTGATAAATCCTCTGTTTTTCAAGCCGAAATAGAAACTACACTAAGAAGAACCAGACCGAAAAAGGGTCCAATAGAAAGAGTCAACAAATGGCTTCTGCATGTTTAATTAGCTTTTGAGTGCAATGCGATGCTAAATAACTAGCCATTAACTGTTTGATCAAGGATCTGCAGTATCATATAATTTCCTGTGGCAAAAAGCTGAATTGTGGTGAATAGATTGAATGACAGCCGCAACTACTCAGATGAAAACCGTAAACACGCACAGCACAGACCTGCCGCCGCGCCGTCCTCCGCGGTGAAAATATGGTTTTTCGCGGTGAAAATATGGTTTTTGAACAGAAAATATAAATACGCTTAAAGTCTCTTAGCTGTTCCAAAATTCCAGTATTTAAAGTTCAAAACAAAGCAAACTCATTCATTTTGGGAGCGGTCATTAATTATAGCAAGGAAAGCAGGGGGAGCAAATAAGGAGGGGTCTGAAATTTATCTACAGAAAGAAGGTGGGATCTGAAAATGTGCTTGGTCATTATGTGATGGGGTCTCAAAACTATCAAAGGTTTTCCTTTCCTTTTTAGGTCTTTTCCTCAGAAGAAACTGTTGTTTCATATTTCAACTGTCAAAGGCTTTTTACCAGCATTACACCGCCCTCAGCATCCCCAACAAAAACATTATTTTCGATCAGACAGACAATGTTTTGAAAATAATTTCTTAGTTGATGGGATCTCAAATTATTTTCATGAACGTTTATTAGGTCTGAAACCTATAACAAAGAATAATAACGAACAAACAATAACAAAGAATAAACATGGATCTGAATTTGCTTTTAATTCATTTGAAAAAGCTTCCACCCGACCCCCTCCCTGCCATAATTAACGTCCACTACCTTAATTAATTAAAACTGAAAGAACATTTTAATTTAGAACAAAATGGAACTAAAGATCGATAGACCCTTTCCCAGCATTAAGCTTCTCGGTAAACGTTTCTCAGATTTTAAGGATCTCTGGTTTATTAAAATGAAGAGTGAAATAACGGTAGTACTTTATTCATGCATACCATTATGAGGCTTATGACGATTGGAGTATATGCAGGGAAATTGGTTTGAAACACGTTTTAGTTTGAAAAATGGTGGATAAAGGTGGTGAGAAAACATTTTTCTTTAAATGTTAACATAACTAGCTTTTTAATCGGGGTGCATTCCATGAAAAGAAACGCGGAAGTTACCCTATACGGTTAGGTAAGGTGTACGTTAAGGCTCACCGCATGCAGTACAGAAACTCACCAAAAATTACGCCAGTACCCCCCCCCCCCCCCATGATCTATAAAGCATACAATACAAACGAAGTAAAAATAAAATGATGACTAATTTTGCTATGCCAAATGCTGATTTTTATGCTAATCTGACGCCAACGCCACGCAAAAGAACTTAACTCCACGCCGAAGATCTTCGGGCCTGACAACACGAGGTACATGGAATACGCTCTGTTGGCTTTTTAGACTATGGAGCGAATTAAAAAGTTCTTTCGTTTTCTAGGCCAATAAATTCTTGCGTTTACGCTAGTAAATACACCGCAAAATACTTGATGCGGAGAGAAAGTCACTTTTGGGAGACAGTCGAAACAAAGAATTGACCATTGAAACAAAGAATTGACCAAAGAATTGCATGTATAACATATCGACAGCTATTTAACCGGAGACTGACATGCGAAACTGAAGGGCAGATGTGTTCTGGGTAACAAAAGAGTTGAAAATGGGTTGCGTTGTTTTCCAAAAAGTCCTTTGACAAGGTTACGAAGTTCTACCTCCTTGTTGTAGCTTGAGAACTAGACTTGCTCTAAGTGTATTCCGTTTCGTTAATCAGTAGAAAATAAAAAGATGTCACTGCGAAGGAAAATATCCTGCATAGGAAAGACCTCAAGAAAAATAAGAACGAAATATCATTCGCAGTGACAACTTTTTACTTTTTACTGACTAACGAAACGAAATAGACTGGGAGCAAGTCTACTTGAGAACAGACTTCTACTAACAAAGTTCTACCTCCTCGTAAAATTATATAAAAAGGAAATATGATTTAAATATTTAAAACTTAAAAAAACGAAACTGCTCTGGTGTATATTTTTTGGTGCATTCTTTCAGCGCAGTTATAAATGCCACAACATAACAATATTGATTTAGTGACCTTTGACCGACCCAAGAATGTTCTTTTGCCATTATTAAGAACAAAGTAAACTGGGTCGCTCGCTCTATTTCCCAGCAGAACAGAAACCAGTACATTACATCAAGAAGAACAAAAAAGGCAAACATACTCACAAAAAATGAAAATAAATGCATACCTCTGAGTAGTTGTCAACTTCTTCTTGTTTGATAGATGAGCAAGGCGAAAATTCTTCTTGTTTAATTTCCGTTATCGTTTTGTATTCGGTCCGGCCCGACTTATATTCCATTTGACCCGACTTATATTCCATTTGACCCGACTTATATTCCATTTGGCCCGACTTATAATCTGGATGCATGGAGTTCGAATGATGCAGAGCAGGCGTTCCTTCTGATGGAATGCGGTGATTGGACGATGATGCAGAAGGTGTTCTGGGTAACGAAGGAGTTGAGAATGGATTGCGTTGCTTTCCAAAATATCCTGGCACAGGAGTGCAAAAAGGGGAGGGACTCACGCTTGCAGCACTGAGATGCCCATAAGACCCAGAGGCTCTCGATGCTCGCGAAGCCGCGGAAGAACCCCTTGATCCCGTAATAAAAGCCACAAGAGAATTAGGCGAAGTCCTTATTATAGCATTTAAATCGATGCAGTCTGTTGATAAAGGTGATATCGAAAGGCCGCGTTTTTGACCTCGACGCACAGCGGAATGTCTGGGGCTTGAAAAACTGCTGCTATTTCGACTACCAAAGTCCAGTACCGTCGACCGAAGCGAATGGGCTGTTGAAGGGGGCCTGCTTTGCTCTGGGTATATTCCCCTGCGGAGAAACTCTGCGGGTACCATTTGAGGTATAGGTCTTAGGGGTTCTGCTTTCATTACACTTTTCTTCCGCTCTAAATCAACAGTTGTGCCCACGACGTTGTTGTTATTATTGTGTGACGTGGAGGACGCTTCTCCTTCCGTTTTGATACTTGTATGTGGCCGTGATTCCATGTCATTGCATGTAGATGATGGAATACTTCGGGTCCATGGCATCACTGAATCTTCTGATATCACGGCAGGTGATTCTTGCCGGTAACCTCTGCGAGATCCAGAAAGATTTGAGGCGTGATTTCCAAACCCATGCGGATCAAAATATCCCCGCTCAGAGGATAACTGTTTTGGTCGCTGGAATGAATAAAACTGATCAGTCTGTCTGGAATCGCAATACTGCTTTTGAATAACCGATCGATTATCTTTTCTCCGAATGATTTCATCACGAGTCCCTCTCCACGAGCTGTCAGCCATTTCGGTTTTCATGAAGAAAATTTTAAAGCGTCCACCGTCAAATGATTCACGGTCCTGAACGTACGATTAATACCCCCTTCTCTCTCTCAATTTTAAAACATTGAGATACAATAGATGATCCAGAAAAAATATGAGTATTTCCTTGCAAAATAAGTGAATCATAGAAACGAAGAGAGAATGGAGACGGTGCGAATTACAAATATTTTGGCGCTCCGGTTCAATCAGAATGCATCCACATAAATGACAGTGACAGAGCTAATATTTCTTGAAAAAATGACGAAAACCAGCCAAGCTGAGTTAAAATTAAGCTACGTGACGACGTTGTTCATAAATTTTTCAGCAGTAAATGATCAATTGTAGGGAATATCTCTTCAAAAACATTGTTATGCAATTTTAAAGCAAAGGGCAACTGAACCGTGTAAATTACAAAGAACTCCAACCAGCACTGAAATGAAAAATTAAAATGTCGTAAATAATCGTAAATAAAGCAAACTTGAGACGAACAGACTTACGACGGTATCATATGAAATCCGAAAGAAAAATTAAGTTGTCTCATAAGCAAACAGCCTTATTCACCACGACAACCGGGTTCAAAATCAAAAGCAAACTCCGAACATATGTGAAAGAAATAAGTAAACATTTCGATCATTTGGGAGCAATTAAATTCAATTGGATACGCGAATCTATCAAATTACAACATACTTCAGTCAGCCGCAGCCAGACCAAGTGCTGAGGCCAGTTTTCATTTTAAACGTCTCAAAACACAGATAAAGAACGAATTGTAAATCTGAAAGAAATGGCAACAAACGTTGCAAACAGTGTGAAAGAAACTTTGAAACAATAACTTACCAGTCTTTTGTTTTCAAATCGAGCAAAGGGCACAAGATTTCATCAACCATCATAACCTTCGTGACTGTCAACTTCAAATAAAATGCAAAATCATCTCACAATGTTGTGGAATTGCATGTAATTGCCATTGTCTGATTTTACGCGCGGTTGATGAGTCAAATCAATACTTTTGTTTAGCTGTACCAAAATTCCCCCGCAGCTTTTTTCGATCGATAATATCGTGGTAATATTGGCATTTTTAACACACAATTGCTCGTGTACTTTTGTCTGTACAATCCAGCAGCGGCTCTAACCAACGTAATTCTCTGGTTCAAGCTCGAGAACTGCTTGAGTGCAAAAAGCCTGGTCAGCCAATCAAATGGAAATTGCTCACAAAAGCATGTGTTGAGTGGCGCATTTCCGTCAAGACAGGAACTTGGCAGTCGGCGTTGTGCTTGAAATCTGACAGACAACCCAACCAAACTTAAATCCTTGTCTCTACAAGACTTTCTCCTCCGCAAAAAAACAACAATTCAACAAAATTTAACCAAAAAGGAGCAGTTGAAGACAAAACAATTGCTCGTGTTAAATACTATGAACCCATTATGAAATATGAAATTCAAGATATGAAAGCAGGAATATTTTCCAATGCACAATCAGGTCACGGCGATTTAATGCATTGTTCTCTCCGTTGTTTTGCAAAAATAACTTTTTGTAAGATAAGCAATGCTTGCATTTCAACAAGATGTTAGGGGTCTCAGGGATATGACATGCAACAGGTGTTTTAAATAAAAAAATAGGGTTTTTAATTTTGAGCCACAAACCTATGTAACAAATTTAAGACAAAAGCCATTTAAAAAAATTCAAAGTAATGCATGTCAGTCCCTGTGACCTTTTCAGTTTATTTCAAAGAGTGATGGTCAAAGATTGAAAAAGTTGTTTACAAACTGTGTTCACAAACAACAATCCGTTTAAAAGCGCACAGGACAACAAAGCTCATTTTCATATCGGGCGTGTCCATTCGCTCATTTATTTATCATTCAAATAAATATTTAAATCATATCTCGATGGGGGTTTTGAAATTTGCCTAATCGTGCAAATAATTAGAAATAAAAATAACCTGGCTCTCTTTTAAATGCCTTTTATATATTTACAATTAGAGGCAGTAATTAAGGGGATTTCAACGAAATGAAGTGCTCAATGAACAATTTGAACGAAAACAACTAGAATATTCGGAAATTATTTTAAATTTTGGAATGCATTGTTACATGACAAACAAGCAATATGCAAACATTTTTTGTTCGTGATAGCGTCATCAACGTCATAAAGCAGACTAGAACTCGTACTCCTTAAGAGCGCGGCCGTTAACAAGAATTTCGGTCACTTTGGGGGAGGAAGGAGGAATGTAGACTGGTAATATCCGAGCCCAAATTTTAGGCTTGAAATCCCCAACTTTTGGGATAATTGGGAACTTTTTAAGCAAGTATTTGCCGATGACAGTGCAGGAAATACAAGAGTTTTAAGAAAATATTTAAAAGAAGCATTCCGTAGACGTAGGAGTGAAACGGATATTCCACCACCAGCATCCTTTTAATGTTCATGTTAATTCACTGTTATTGTTCTTGTTACTGTTATATATATATACATATATATTTCTTTTTATAGTTAGTTTAGTATTATCGCCATGCCTTGTAATAGGTAACGCATTTGATGTATACTAATGGAGCCTTAACCAGGTTTCTTACATTGAAGGCAGAAATTCTCTAAACTTGTTTATTTCATTAATGTGTCTGGATCAACTGGCCACACATACAAAAATAGCTGGACATAAAAGTTCTCTTCATTTCAGTCAGCAAACATTCCCATTCTCTTTGTTGATATTCAGCAATTCAATTCAATAGCCACAAAGCGACTGGTGGGTAGAGCCAAATTTCACTATAAACACGCATTTTTTAAATAAAAAACCTGTTTCTAAGAAACTAGTACTTAAAATCATACTAAGAACATAATACTAAGAAAGCTAATACTAAGAATGCAAAGAAACATCATTTTTTCTATTATAAAAACCTTCACTAAAAACGTTATTTTGTGTTACACAACGAAGGAAATCGACCGAAGCTTGATCTCAGAGGTCACTTAACAACATCAAAATTATTCCATGAAATAGCTTGCAATCGAAAACTGAAAACTGAACAACCTCAAGAACTTACAACAAACTTCTATAAAATCACCCAAAATCTTAAGAAACTAAAGTACTAGGTCCCAACTGGGTTGAAAAATTTGTGTTATTAGCCTGGTTTCCTGACGTCAATTCAACTTGACCGCGTTCGCACGAGAGTACTGGACACAAGGAAAGCGTTTTGATATTTTAGACCATTTCCCTGGAGCCCAGGCCTCTTAGTCGAAAATGACGTCGGGGTACCAGACTTATTAACCTTTATTAATTGCATCCTTATGACAAGTGCAGGCAATGACAACACATAAAATCTAAAACAAATGTAAAGACGAAAATGAATTTTAATGGTGATGTAAAATTAATTCAGACACTGGCATCGAGATAAATGAGAGAAATGATACTTCGAGTTAGAATTATGACCTGACATAGATTAAATTTATTTTTGTAGCTAATTATTATCAATTATCATTAATATAATCTATTGCTTTTTATTTTGTTAACATTGATCGTTTTGTGACCCCTTCTCTTCTTTGATCGTCACCTTTTTCAGCCTCGTTTGAATGCCTGCGCGCGCATGAAAAACATTTTTCCTCTATGCTATGTAAATGATATCCATATTATTTCGCTGAGTACTTTCATAGCATTCCCTCAATATGGCATTGCCTCGATATATAGAGTGTGAAATAAAAATGTGTGATTTGGCACGAAATAGACTTGAGGTAAGTCTACGTTTCCACTGACCCAAACAACAGATATAGATTATTTTTCTGGCAGCGGAGCATTGGAAATGCTAGACTTGCCAAAGGTCTATTTCTTTTTAATACAAATTGAGAACTGAGAAGTTCTTTTTAATCCAACAACAAATGGTGGAAATTCGGAAGAAAAATATGAGGAGGAAAAATATTTTCCTTTTTTCTCCTCCTCAGCTTCCTTCGTTCATTTCAAGTTTCTTCGGTTCTTTTTCTCGGATTAAGAAAGATATTGACTTAGGGAAAGTCTGTGGAAATACTTGATATTTTTCAGTACAGCCAGAAGTGCGGTCAAAAAGAAAAATTCAAAATCTCAAAAAGCGTCTGTCGCTGTTGCAGGCTTTTTTCAATAACCGGCTTTGGTGTTTCCATTAAAACGGTGCGTTTTTAAATTTATCCGTTTTTCATCCTTTAAGTGGAAACGCAAGGCCAAATCGGATAAATGCTTTCCGTTTTTATTTTTACCCGGGTCAGTGGAAAGATTTGGAGCTCCTTCGCAGTGGATAGTAAAGTCTGCACGCAGGCTATTGATTTGGCAAATAGCAATTTCATCGTATATGCAGTATTTTCTGCTCGACATAATGGCCAACATACTTGGGGTGTTGTGCCCAGCAATTCAGTTCAACAGCCACAAAGCGATTGATGGTATCTAGCCTCAGCGCTCCTTGGTGTAGTTAGTCCAACACAACACAGAAGCAAAGAAAAGTGCAGTAACGGACAAAGAAAGCAACGCAAAATATTATCGCATACATAAGTTTTTCTCTCAAAAGGAATTGAATCGAACAACCATAACAGCTGTATCTATGATTGCCAGACAATAAATGTGTACTAATTTAACCCTTTCACCACACGGAAAGGACCATATTTTGACAAACAACGTATAAGGGCCTGATTACATGAGGCGAGCTGACCCGGGTTGGGCCAATATGCTGAGTTATCTCTGGCCCTGCATTTAGTAGAAAAGCTTGTTAAAATCAATTTGTGATTACATGAGGCGGGTTGGCTCGGCAAATCGAGTTGACCCGGATTATCAAAGCGGGTTGGCTCGGCCAGCCGAGTTGACCCGGGTCAGCTTTTCTCATATAATTGCAAACGAGAAGAGTTGACAACAGGTTCAAAATCAAAAATGGCCGCGATCCAGCAACCAGACAAATCAGCAGATCTTTTCTGCCGTCTGAGATTTCGAATAAAATTATTACGAAGTCTTGTTCGTGCTATACTTCGTTTATGTGCGTAGTAAGCAAGGATCTTATCATAGGTTACCTTTTTATACATACAGTACATCATGACCAGACCGTTCAGTTGAAACATCAATGCGAGAAGTAAATTCAGCGTTGATATAACTTTCATTTTGTTAACTACGTTCATTTGTCTCACTTGTTTATGTTTATCTTGAAATTACTTACAAATTTTGGCGTCAACCCGGGTTGTAAAAAAGCTGACCCGTTTAATTTTGCTCCATATAAACACGGGTCAAATGAAACGAGCCAACTCGGCATGTTGGCCCAACCCGGGTCAGCTGGCCTCATATAATCAGGCCCTTAGATTGGAAAGATCAACTTCTTAATATACCTAGACTTCAGTAACTAACATTGCTACAACAGAATCTAATACTAAGGAAATGGATTCCAAAATTGAAGGGTTCGATTGGCACGGCAACGTGAAGGTATTCATCGAGAAAGTGGGTTTGCACTCTTCATTAAAAGGATACGACGAAGAAAAGGCAGCTAAAAATTTAGCAAGGAAATTAGAAGGTCGGACATTTGATGTGTACATGCGATTATCAGCAGCTGACCAAAAAGACGTCGGAAAAATTCAGGGTGAGTTACTGAAAGAATTTGAAAAAGGAAATCAAAACAGGGAAATGGTGATATTTGATCTTAACAACAAGAAAAGAAAGCCAGAAGAATCAGCACAAACTCTCGCTTATAAAAGACTAGAATTGGTAAAACTCGCCTACCCCTCGTTTCAAGATGAAGCAATAAAAGTCATCGCGAATGATTATTTTTTGAACTGCACCCAAAGATGCAAATCTCATTGAAATGACTTCCCCAATTTGACAAAACCAGCATTGAACAGTTGCCAACAGAAACAACGCGATTAGAAATTGCTGGCATTGAATCATATTCCAAAAATACGCAAGAATGCATGAATGTTGAAAGCTCAACAATGGTAGAAAAAATTGCAAATAAAGTCACTGAAAAGCTGCGAAACGAGTAGATAGATTTTCCGGGGGTAATGGAAAAAACCCAGGCACGACAGCTGCGGCAAATTATGTTGAAAGAAAACCAAACGCAAGTAATTTCAACGATACGTTTTACCCTCGCAGACGTGGTAATTATCAAAGATGCACTCGCTTTTCTCGAAATCAAGGAGAAAGGAAATGCCGTTCCTGCCAAAGTACAGATCATTTGTTTAGGGATTGCTCCCTTTGTTTTTGTCAAACTTGCGGTAACAAAGGTCATGTCGCTTGGGATAAATTCTGTCCCAAATATCAATGACTAGATGAACCTAATCCGAATATATCAGAGATAACATCTCATATCGATGACGAATTTTCTGCTGTACTAAAAGTTAAATTTAATTGCCAAACCGTGAATGCCTTACTTGAGACTGGTGCGAGTTGCTCATTAATAGACCTTGGTAGCTTAGAAATACAATGTTACCCTCAATTCACTGAAATATTTAGGCAAATTAATCACGATCAGAGATATTGTCAATACACTCGAGCCCAAGGAACAATTTTCAGCTGACTTTACATCCAAGATAACCCACAGGAAAGATCTTGCTTCAAGAAATAAAAGCCAATTGAATTCGTTAACTTCTGAGTATAAGGATGTGTTCGCATCAAATACCCGAAAACCAAAACTGTTAAAAAACAGGCAACATCAAATAATAACCAATAAGGCTCAGCCTGTGTGCGTGAAGCCATACCGTATACCTCACGCATGGAACGGAGAAATGAATCAACAAATTCTGCAAATGATTGAAAATGATATCATTAGACCATCGTGTTCTCCATGGAATGCACCCGTCATTCTTGTAAAAAAGAAGATGGCTCCATGAGATTTGTATGCGATTTTCGTGGTTTGAGTAACGTCACCAAACGAGATTCGTATCCACTGCCCCACATCCGGGACGTTATTGACCAAATGAATGGAGCAAAATTCTGGACAACTCTAGATACTGCTTCAGCATATTGGTCCATGCCCCTTGCCGAAGAGGACAAAGAAAAGACGGAATTCTCGGTACCAAGAGGGAAATTTGAATTCAATGTAACACCGTATGGACTAAGCAATACTGGTGCCTGGTACCAACGAATGATTGACATTACATTATCAGGACTTCCCTCAAACCGGATCCTTGCATACATGGATGATATTGTAATCTTTAGCAAATCGTTTCAAGAACATCTTGAAAATCTCCAGCAAGTGTTTCAACGTTTGAGATCATCGGGTATATCATTGAAACTATCGAAATGCGTATTTGCACGAGAAAGAGTAGATTTCCTCGGTTTCCAACTTTCGAACGAGGGAATACAACCTCAATCACGGTTGACAGAAGCAATCAACTCATATTGAAGTCCCGAAACGAAGAAAGAAATGAAAGCATTTCTCGGACTCGCGGGAATTTATAGGGCATTTATACCGAATTTTACTGACATTTGTCAACCGTTGAACGAACTAACAAAAGAAACTGGGGCGATCGTTGCGAAAATGCTTTCCAAGAATTAAAACAGAAACTGTCATCAAAACCAGTATTAAAGTTTCCGAAATTAGGCGAATCGTTCGTCATAGAAGTCGATGCTAGTAATTTTGCAGTGGGAGGCATATTATCTCAAGTTTGTACTGATAATCAGTCGCACCCCATTGCATATTACTCAACTGCATTACAACAATCTCTGAAGAACTGGCCTACTACTACTAAAGAAGCAAACAAGCGCAGCTGGTACCGAATTCATTTTGAAATCCGTTCGTAATCCCTTAGTCCATTTACGGTCACAAAAAACCGTCGTGGAAAATTTGCTCTATGGTTGTCAGAATTAGAAGAATTCGACTATCCAATACAGTATATTCCTGGCAAACTAAATATTAAAGCAGATGCACTATCCAGAAATAAAGCTGCGAAAGAAATTCAATTATCGTCTGACATTGAAGATAGGATTTACACCCTTTTCGTAGAAAATGCTGGCTCTCAAGCTCAACTCAAAGAGGAGCAGTCAAAGGATGTCTCGATTTCAGATGTGATGAAATGTATTCATAACGGACAGAATATATTAAAAGGCAAGTTGAAAAGAGTACAGTCTCAACTACGATTTCGTGATGAAGTAGTCACAAACTCTGATCGACCTGTTGTTCCTCCTTGTCTGAGAAAAATTATCATCAGCGAATATCACAATACTGCTCACTTTGGAACGGAAAAACTGTACACATTACTCAAGAACCCTTATTACTGGCCAAATATGTATAGCTATATCAAAATGTTTACACAAAGTCGTGAAACTTGTCAGAAAACGAAATGTGATTCGAAAACGCCAAAAGCATATTACTCATTGGAGAGAACTAGATAGAGAGAACTAGATAGAGAGAACTAGAGAAAAACATCAAATTTGCTAGCTCCCGCAGAGAACTTTCCTCCTCAAGACCTCTGCGGGAGATAGCAAATATTAAGCCCAAGCATTGAAATGTTGCAATAGAAAATGTGCAAGGCTATATGACTTTAGAATATGGCATCTTGGATCATGGAATGCTGAAATCTGGATTTTAAGACAATGGAATGTTGTAAAATGTTGGACTGTACTGGTGGTG
>JAYJMH010063313.1:0-62808 GCA_036873815.1 Phacellophora camtschatica | reverse complement strand
TTTATTTACAGTTAGCTTTAATATAACAGCTAAGTTAATTTACGCAAACGTTATCAGTGAATAAAATACGGTTCATAAAAGGAAGTTGTAAAACATAAATTATAATTTTTGTATGGAAATACAACAATAATGTTTTTATCATATTATGAAGCCTAAATTTAGGTAAATTTTGGACAAACTGTTCACATAGATGAAATGAACAAGTTTCGCTCGATACCTTAATCACAATTTTAAATTCGGCAAGCGATTGTAAATTATTTACAGAGTTTGGGATAGTCTACCATAAAACGTTTTCCACTAGATTGAGTACTTCCTGTACCTACCATGGTTTATAGTGTGAACCTTCATTAAACAAATATATTTTTATTTCTTAATTTTAATTTTGGATTCTAATGGGGAAAATTTCTAAATCATTTTTTGTTTTATATACTTCAGTGACAAGTAGTTGGAGATTAAACATCCACTCCATACCAGAGGACAATATTGAAATTGACTTCATGCATGACATGTCTTTCAGGATTCATGTATCTTGATAAATATAATGCTGAAACTTTATTGCCAGCTTTTCGGCCTAATTCATTCACATGATTCTCAAAGTCAGTTTCTTGTCGATACAATTTCTCAAAGCTTTTCTTCGTTAGTATTTGATAATAATTGTCCCATTTAAATTGACTGTGACTGGCGAATCATTTTTTACACCAAGGGCCAAAAAATGGCCTTTTCTCTATTGAGTTTCATGTATGAATCATAAAACCATTTGGTGACTAATTCAATCAGCTTCAATATAGGTGAGAACATGTTCGAAATTACTATCACAAGCACATAAAGCTGTATCTTCTGTAAAATTACAACTATATATTTCTGTCAACAGATCATTTATAAAAATATTGAGCATTGGTGGACCAAGGACTGATCCTTGTGGTATACCCATATATAGTTCTTTCCACGAACTAAAGGAGTTATTTAAATTGACCTTTTGTTGTCTATTTTGTGGGTAGCTATTCTTTAGATATAATGCATCAAGATTAAAACAGTATGCTTGGAGCTTTGCCAATAACATTATGTCTTATGCAATCAAATGCTTCACACAAATCCATTAAAATGGTTCCAACTTTTGCTCCCTTGCCCAGAGTTGTTTTCCAATTTTCTAGAAGTTGAATTAGAGCATGTCGTGTACTATAGCCTCGTATAAATCCACATAATAACGGAGACAGGAAAGTGTTCTATGTCTTATCGAGTGCTTTATGGTCAAGGTTCCAGGAAGATTCCTTAATTGAACATCATAAAAGATTTGAAGAGAATAGTAATAATAGGAATCAGGGGGAAAATTTATTTTCTAAACTCTGAATTTTGTCTGATGATTGGGTCGAAAGAGCATTGAAAATATTTCTAATATTCAAGGGCATTCAAAATGTAATTTACTTGGGTTCTCAAAAAGGAGGGAGTCGTCAGTTCAGTTTTCATTGTTTTGGTGACGTGGTAAGTCTCCCAGCCGATCCAGGGCTGAAGCTTTTCCATGCCAGGCCAACAAAAATTGATGGTACATTTTCGTCCCTGTATTACGCACTGTCATTATGTTGCAAGAAATTATAAAAACCTAATAATAATAATCTATAAAATAAAACAGTCTATAAAAATAAAATAACTTCCACAGAAGGTAGAAATCTACCGTTGCGCGTAATAAATGTAAATCCAGCGTTCCGGTCATCTTTAGGTCTGGCAGGGATTGCAAATTTTGCCGTTCCGTTAAGAAATCTCTAGAATTCCGTATTCCGACAGATGTTCTCAAATCCCTCTATTTCGCAAACTCTGGTGGGCCCTGGTGACCCCCTACCCTATGCTTAAAATGCTGAAGCCCATGCTTTACTGCTTTGGTGTGGGCGCTCATCCCTTGAGCCTCCCACGCACTTTCAATCAAAGGGTGTCATTGCATATAATTGGCCAGCCCAGACAAATGACGACACTTCAACCACCAACCTCACAATTTGCAAAAACATATGATTGCGAAAGTAAAAGGAAAGTAAAAATGCTGCAAATCATGATTTTATGTCTATTGAAAACTTTAATGGTCATGTTACCAAACAATATAATTGATAAATTGGCAAAATATAAACAATATCGATGAACAATAAAACAGTCGTTAGATTAACCAAACACAGCTTAACTTACTTTGCCATAGTTTGGAAAATAAACTTAGAGAGAGGGGGGTGCTGTGACAGTATTGTTGCTTAGATTGCCATGCTCTCTTGGATAATTGGATTGTTTATGCTGGTTCGTGGTTCTGATTTGCTTGAAGAACAAAGGGTCGAAAATCATCCGTGGATTAAGGAACGATTGGTATATATGGAATGTTATTAGCATATATCATTCCAGCACAGTAAACAAATGCAAAATAGGATATGCGGATAAACAGTTATTTTCAAAAATAATACCCAATTACTTTATCTGTAATTTGCAACAAAACATTGAGGATGTTCTAATTGAATGTTTCTGTTGTTATTCTCAAGAGGAGTGGACATTGTTTATGTTGCATTTGAACACGACGAAGTTCTGTGCTGGAAAGTGCTGTTTTGTGAGGACCTCTTTGCAAACAGAAATTTTCGAGCAAAGGTAAGCATTTTGTTTCGTAAACAGTAGTAAAGAAAAAATATCTAATGCTTTCGTTAATTATTTTTGGCACGTTAAACATTACAAATAACAGACGCGATTCCTAAAACTAGTATTAATCTGCACATAGTACATTTTGGTTAACTTGATCAAGGTTGAAGTTTGTAAATAACTGAAAAAGAACTTAGCTAAAAACTGATTTTTTTTTCGATGAAGCTGCGCTTTCATGGAGGCTTTTTAAACCATTTGCATAAACAAACCAAAACATTTGTGTAAAAAGCAGACAGTTAAAATCTTAGGTGTTGCTTGGGTTCCGAAATCTCATAAATTAACTACTTTTGGAGTCAACCATCATAAATATTTTTCTCAGAATTGCGTGCATAATCCAAAGTAAATCACAACCAAACAATATATTTTACGATCATTCGGCGTTTTTGCATAAAATCGCAGCTTTTTGAATTGTTCTGTCTTGCCTCTTAACATCGATTTGTGAGTAAGCCATTGCTCAATATTTTTTCTTTACTTTTAAGAGCAATATTTTTTCTTTACTTCTTTACAATGATAGTCAAAGAAAATATAACCTTATTTAGAGGAGAAGGATTTCAATCCTTCTTCAAAACATTGTGGATGGAATCGAACCTCAAATTCTTGGGAAGAGTGAAGAGGCTAAATTTGACTCCTAAACGTATTGAGAGTTACACGCCTCCAAAATGCGCTTTTTCATAAATAAGAGTCACACTCTATTTTTGTCTTGCATTTAGACATATATAGAATTAGAATTAACTGATATATTGATATTTCATTTATTTTATTTTTCATCCATATGGATGGTTACCTTTCAGAAAGATAAATTCCGGTCTTTCAAAGGACCAACCCAAAAACTACTAACAAGGTCTAATTGCAATGCAAATTAAATATTAAAAACCATCAAAAAGTATCTACAATATACATCTAAACACCTAAAAATCTAGAATTATAATAAAATAAAATAAATCAAAAGCGATCAAATCTAATTTTTAATGTCCTAATAGAGGATGCCTCTTTAAACTCAGCTGAAATGCCATATCCAGTGTAACGAGGAAAAAGGATCTTATATATGAGTGTTACGTTATTTGTGGTAAATTGTAATTAAAATATCTAAAAATTACTAAAATGAACGATCATTTATTTACCAAAATTCCATTCTATTTACAATTAACGTTACTTAGCATTCGCCATATGACTAAACAAAAGGCTATTTTGAAACAATAGAATGTTGAATAAATAGCTGAATAATAATTGAATTTACATGGAATGCATTAAACGTAGCATGTTGAAAATTCCAAATATTGATATGATTTGTTACTTTCATATATTTTTGTTCAGAGGGACTGGTACTTGAAAGGCCTGAAAATGGCAAAGGAAATTAATTTAACATCCATGACAAATTTTCAAGACCTCCTTCATATCTGCCAAATGAGTTAAAGACAGTCAGTTACAGTCAGCTAAAGTTTTTTAAGGTACCTTTCTTTTTGAGCTAATTTCTTTTGTAGATTTCAGGCTTCTAAATATTTCAAGACCTCGCAATTTCTCCTCCGTCCCCCCTATCGCCATATTTAAACGACTGATCCTTAAGCTTTTTAGTGGCGTAGCTACGAATTTCTGGCATGGGGCTAAAATCTATCCCACCTGGTACCCAGGGTAGCTAAAATCCGATGATTTGAGTAAATTTCCTGCAAACATCTATAAACCGTAAAATTCACGAAATTTCCGACAAAAATCTTGTGTTGGTGCCCGGTGGGGGAGCGTAGGATCTCGTCGGACTACAGTCTATCTCTGTTACGAGCCTAATTTTTAACTTTCACGAGACCTTAGGTAATGTTTTCATGTAAAGTAAAACTGTTTTGCATGGGGGCACCTATTGCTAAGAAGCGAGGGCTGAAAGATATAGTTATAACAAAATTTAATGCTGCCCTGCCCTCTCGCGTATGTTTTTACGAGGGCTTTCCAGGTCAGGCAACCATTTTACGGTTGAAATTTACTCAGTAAAATATTCCAAAAGTTTTAGCGTGGATTTGCTGCCTGAAAAAATACTCCGGTTATATATCAAGTTTTTTAAATTTTAAGTCTCAAACATATTTTTCTTATCAGTTCATATTTTGAATAACCTAGAAAATTACGAAGAGGACAACGACTTTATTCAATTTTTATAGTAGGAAATTATTTAGAACTACAATTTTTGTGTCCGGATCCCCTTGCCTATTGCTCGAGTTTCTTTCAGCCATTGCTTAGTTTATTTCACCGTTCGAAGTATCGCAAGAATTCAAAATGATGCCATTTTCTCATTTTAATTTTCTTTATCACCAGTCAAAAAGAAAATCATAAATCCACACGAGAAAAAATCCTAATAAATTACCCAAGGAATTTCAAAACGTCAATGAAAAACAATCGGATGAGTTCGGAAGGTGCAACAAATTTGCCGAATTTCCGATCAATAAAAATGTCAAAAAACACTAACCAAACTTATCCAAACTTATCTTATGTTTGCAGCGCAGTAATTGATTAACAAATACTTGCGTCATTAATTAAATTGATAACTAGGCTAAGCCCCGGCTAAACTACGCAAACGAAAACATCAAGTTCTTGAAGCCAGGCTACCTGAGAAAGAGGAGAAAGAACTAACCCTGAGCCTTGTAATCAACAGCTGCTAAATTCAGGGAAGTGAATAAAAAGTTCGTTAAATCCAATACTGTGAGTAGATGTAGCAAAAGAGTCCCTTAAGGGGTCCGTACAATTTCATGAAATATACGGGACTGGTGCATTTGAAGACGGGACACTGAGTTTTCTGGGCCACGTTTATACGGGACATGAAAGGCCCATATTTACGGGACAGGGACGTTCCTGTGACTTTTTTATCCCAAGTTATTTGGAAGGGTTAGAGATCGGTCCTGTTTCTTAACTTCCATTAAGAGAAACAAACCATTTTTATTGGTAAAAATTTCTTAGACATAGCATTTATGGGTATCAGACTAAAATTACTCAATGTAGAGTTTTTAAATTTGTTACGGGGACATACGTTTTTGTAAAAGCTCTTTGTATGAGACGGATACAGTTTTTTGTTTTGTTTTCATAGGGGACGAATAATTTTTTTTTTAAGAATGTTAAAACGGTCCCAGATAAAACATAAATTTTGTCCAGCCTTTATAACAAAAATTTTCCATGGGTCCGCTATTTCTGTCGGCGGCCCTGCTTGTTGAAGCCATGAAAATATTTTTCGACCTTCAATTAATTCGTAAATTGCTTTATTGGTGAGTGGAACAGTATCTTTAGGACAATTTGTTGCCTTGTTTCTTGCAGTGTTGGAGATATCGCAATTAAAAATATTTATTTGCCAGCATTATTTAGTGTATTCATCGTGGCTATGATATGATAGAGAGATGAGTGTAGAGAAGGGTACAGAATTGATCATAATTCAAGAACACCAGAAAAGATTGTTGAAACCAGCAAAACGTGGCTTGAAGTGATAAAAAGCGAAACTGCATCTGTTGATTCCGTTCACTTCGATGTTCTAGTTTGTTGATGGATTTCGTCAATGACAACCAAATGTTATTTCCAGGAGATTTGAAAGTTTTTGCCTATCTTTGGTCTTTGGAAAGTCAATGTTTGGAAGTAAACCAGTCCTGTCGTGCAACCAGTAGCCACTCCATTTCTACGTGCGAGTCGCGTTGTCCATTTGGTGTTGCTTCCTTCACATCCGCTCGAACCCAGACTTCTGTTAGGATATCTATTTGTGCCCATTAGTGAGTGATCAGTCAGTTCGAGAGTTAATTACGTAAGACCCGTCATCCAGACTGTAATCGAGTAATCAACATATTGCCATGGGTCAAATGACTCATTTAAACCAAATATATTCTTACTATGTAAATATTAAAATGTTTGATTTGTCATAAAGAAGAATTTTATACCCAAACTACATTATCTGTATATGCTCTGCCCTGTGCCCTGCTCTATCTAAAATTTACGCCATAATGCAACTTTATTGATTTAAATAACAAACATGCCAACAAAAAATAACATTTTCATTACCACACAGCCTTTCTTCTACAGGTCGTACAACGAGATAAACATATTTTAAGCCATCATGATGTATGTTTATGTGTTTTGCCCTTTCACGCCCGGATTTATTTCTGCTAAACAGGCAAATCTTATGGATGTTCTATTTTACAGGGGGTAGCACATGCAAACGAACCTAAATTATATGAAAACCGTACGTTGAAATATCTTAAATAATGACAAGTTCTGCTCGCATTTACCTCCCGAAATAACGTTTTACGTTGTTTGTCAATGGGTCGTGAGGCCTTTCCCGCGGTGAAATGGTTAGGGACTCAACCTACTTTACGTTGTCCAAATGTTTCATTAACTTCATTTACATTTAGCATTAGTTCATTTATGTGCCTGGTTTTAACAATATTAAAATTCACTTTAAACGAACTGTTATTTTGTTTACAGTAAAATTTATAAATGCTAACAAGATATATTTAGAGGCTGTCCTTATAGTCTGTGAAATATTTGAAGGCTGTCAATCTTCTGATTGCTTTAAACTAACTTAAGACAGTTTTTAGCACCCTTTCCCTCTGGGTTCCTCTCTAATGAAACAATTTGAAGTGATGGCATGCAAGTAGTTCATATGAGCTATTGCTATTTACATTATAATGATAAAAACAACAACAGTGCATGCACATTATATCATACAGCCATGGAAGTAAATATTTATTTTCTTAATCATTGCAAACATAAGCATTATGTGTTTACCTAAAATCACAATTTTTAAGACATCAAAAACATCACTACAAGGAATTGTGTTGTTCATATTCTGTAGCTTTTAATAAAGACGATAAATTACACGAAACAGATCGGCTTAAATAAACAAGCTGCATTAACAATAAACGCAAATTTCGCATCAAATTTGCAGCGTGGGAATTTCCATCATCGGATATGCATAATATGCAAAGATTTATTATCTGAGTTTCTAGTTGTTGCTTCTGTGGCAGAGAACAACAACAACGACTTACACCCCACTTACAGTTCGTAATCAATCATTGAGAAAAAAACAAGATTGTTTTCTGGCTCGTTAGCATTTTTTTACAGTTCTCCCCAAGCCTCTTTAACCCAAAAACCAAAAATAAATATAGGTAAATACAAATATATTCAAATACCGGGTGACCCAAAAAAATATTCCGGTTTACAAGGCTGTAGTTTTTAATCCGCGTGACCAAAAATATCAAAATTTATACAAAATTGATTTTCGAAAGGCAAAGTTAGGGTTTGAGTTATAATCCAGATGTCTGCAATAATGATTACATAGGAAAAAATGTAAAATAAAATACCTTTCATCCGTGAGCCTTCAAGTCAATTAAAAATACAATTCTTTTCCAGTCCACATTAAAACAGAGGCTTGCTGTCCCCTAAACCGACTTGGGGAGTTTGATCAGTGAATCTTTTTAATTATTATACTTCCAAGTAGCCATTAAAGCAATAATTTTAAGTTTTAATGTCAAAAAATGGACTTGACATAAACATTGTTTTTTTTTAATGAACCCTAAAACTCATGGATTAAGGCAGCTTCAATTTCAAGATTTTGATAATTTAACGTCGTCGCAAATGATAGGATGATATCTCAAACTGCACGCCTGCCCTTCGGAAAATGTTTTGTATATTTGTAGTGTCACGGATTTTAAGCTACAGCCTTGCAAACGGGGATAGTTTTTTGGGGTCACCAGTATGTCGATACCAGTGAACAAGAATAAAGGAATATAATAAACAAACACAGTGAAACCTGTATTTCACGGACGCCTCATAACGATGGACACCTCCAAACAACCGAAAAACGTTACCAACATGTTATTGGGTCAAATTTTTGTAAAATTATGATACCTATAGACGACGGACACCTCTCTATAACGGAGCGGAACACTGTAGGTTCCACTGTAATCGGAATAAATTACCAACTGTATATGTAGGTTCCACACTTTATGTGTAGGTTCCACATTTTATATGTAGGCTCCACTGTAATCAGAATAAGTTCCCAACTATATATTTAGGTTCCACTGTAATCGGAGTAATTCCGAACTATGTGTGTAGGTTCCACACTGTATATGTTGGTTCATAACTGTACATGTAGGTTCCACACTATATATGTAGGTTCCACTGTAATCGGAATAATTCCGAACTATATATGTAAGTTCAACACTATATATGTAGGTTTCACATTATATATATATATAGGTTATATACAAATTGGTAAAATTATTAAATAAAGAATGAAATGAAAAATTAAAAAATTGTTTTATTAAAACATAAACCCAGTAAGCAACGTAAGTACAGCGGAGCCTCCAAATCCCAGGGGAGGCTGTACCACCTGACTAGAGCAGGGGGCGTGTGTTATGTTTTTGGGTCTAGGATTTCCGATCATTTTGCCTCTAAAAATTTTAATCTTATAATTTTGGGTAAAATATTGATAAATAGCATAAAAGATGCTAAATAAAAAGGTCAATAAAAAGATGTTAAAAATGACGGAAATTGCATTATAAAATAGACATACTACTATATTTTTGGGTTTGCAAATTCAATACTGCACTGCATTGATTACGTTAGCTACTGACGTAGATAAGACGGTACTGCATTGATTACGTTAGCCACAAGCTTTTCACCAATGAACCAATAACCCTAAAATAACCGTTACTGTATTACACGTTTTTTTCCTCAAGAGACCTGGCTAAGGCTCCTCTAGTGAAAGTTTCTTAATTTTAAACCATTTTGGACCAATTCTCATTAGTAAAAGTTTCTTTAAAATTCCTTAATTGCATATAAAAATTCTGTTTTTTACCATGCATTCTTTTTTTCAGCCAAAACATTAAACAAAAACTGGGTATATATTGTACAGGATAAAAAGTCAATACTAAATCAATTATCTAACTTCACTCCATTGAAATCATTAAGCATTATGAAATCTTCACAAAAAATTTCAAAAGTTTCTTAGCAATTTTTCACTCACAAGTAAAGGTTTCTTAAATTTTCGTGGGTTCCACTAGTGAGTTTCTTATAAAAAGTTTCTTGTAAAAAAGAGATGTCACTGGACATAATATAATAATATAATATATAAACTCACTTTTACAGGAGAAACATTTTTAACAATACTTTAACATTTAAGAAATTTAAATAAACTTTAGGATGTTTTCCATGCAGATTTATTTTGGCTTGGAATGGGCTACTAGCCCTTTTAGAAAGAGGAACAAAAGATCAGTTGCTCAGGAGGTCTCTCCTCCGCAGGGTATTCTCCTCCACTAACGAAATACTAACTAAACGAAATACTAACGAAACGAAATAGAATCGGGGTAAGTTTACTAAAACATTGAATCGTTACAAATAAGTAATGTGCACAGAAATATAAGCCAATCCCATTTGGTGCATGGAAATCTCACCTACTGAAACTAAACTAGATCTCTAACTCACTAAAACTAACGGAATAGTTACAAACTAATTTTATCAGTTGCATTTGTATAATTATCTCTCAATTTTATCTCTAGATTTCAGTTTATTTACCAACATGAAATTCCAGTCATAACTGCCCTCTCTTTCGTGGTAAAATATAGACCATGAATGACCTTTTAATTGTTTCCAAATGCGGAGGTCATTCATAAGTTTTATATTGAGTGGACTAATATTTGAAAAGAGGAGGAGTTCATTATGCAATACTAGTTAGTTTCGCAAAAAGGTAACTACGTAGGAATTAAATAAATTCCACATATATTCATTAAAATTTTTCAAACATACTACATCATTGAAATTTCACAAATTTGGCATTGTTGCTCGGAAAGAGTCATTGTTTTTTCAAGAGTTACAATACTGAATATAACCGATATTTGCTTTGCGGAAAAGTTCAAGGTTTGTATGTTGTATTTGCTTTTCTTGAAATTCGAAGTGAATTGATACCGCATTAAGCTTTGGTGTAGCGTCACGTAATTACAAGAATAGTAACAGAAATTAAAAAGTATTGCATTTTCGGGTCACCTTCTTTTGCTTCTAGATTTAAAGACATTTCATAGATTTTAGTTTTCGTAGAAATGTTTCTTTCATAAGAAACCAAGATCGGGCCCCATTTGGAGGAAGATTTTTGCCCATGAGGGGAACTCACGAGTTTTAAATCAAAATAGGACTATTTTTGACCCAACAATATCAGACATTCATATGATATACAGGCTATAGTTATGTTTCATGGCTTTGATAGTGTCTGCTGTCTGAGATTGCCCAAGTCAATTCAAAAAGCATTCAAATTAAATTTATGCTCTGTGAAACAATGTTATTCAAAATATTTTAAGCAAATATCCAAAACAATTTTGACGATTGAGGTACATGAACCTAACCAGTATCATACTTTAAAAAATCCTTTCCTAAAATATCGGACAGACATCCTCGTATGAAAAATAGTTGAGTGCCCCCCCCCCCCCTGGGGATTTTAGTTGATTTTAGAGTAGTAAAAGTGTCTCAAAGTTTCTTAATAGTTTATTATTTTCGTAACTGAAAGTGAAATGTTAAGTCACACAGCAAGATTCGGTTTCAGTCTGGATTTATTCTTATTTCTGGACAGATTTTTACAAACTCCGACCTCCGACCCTTTTCAATTACATTTCATTTCAATTACTTTTTTGTGGTTGACGTAATTAATTTCTGTGATAAAAAAAAGTTGCCAAAAATCTCAGCATGGTGTTCCTAGTATTAATGATTGTTCTTATTAAGGGTATGTTTTGCTGCAAATATCCGTTTTTTATTGGAAACCTGGTGAAAGTTTCTTAATTTTGGACAATTAAGGATCCAGTTTTTTATAATGAATTCTTTATTTTCAACAAAAACGTAAACAGAAACTCGGTATATATTTAACAGGATAAATAGTTACATACACAATCTTCACTTAATTAATCATGTGACATCATGTCTCCACTCCATTAATGTCATTAATGGAATACGTACTCTTCGCTGAAAAATTCAAAAGTTTCTTAACGATTTTTCATTCAGTAGTAAAAGTTTGGTAAATTATCGTGAATTTCACCTGTGAGTTCTTAATGAGGTGGTTTCTAATATCAATGTATTATAAGTGTGTAATATAAGTATTATGTAGTTTTATTGTTATTATTATTGCCATTATTATTATGATTATTATGATTGTCATTTTGATAATTGTTATAATGATATTCTTCGGGGGCGGGAGTACATTACCTTGAAATGCATAAAGATGCTAAATGAGTCTAATGTGAGCTTGATAATTGCCACTTTCATAGAGCTAAAAGGTGTGACGAAACTAGTTGAGAGCTGAGGTAAAGAGCTGGAAGGTGGGACGAAATTCTACATATACACGTTTTTTTAAAAGAAACCTTTTATAAGAAACTCACTGTTGAAACAAACATACGAAAATTTAAGATGACTGATTCACTGAAGACTTTTTATCCTGTACAATAAGTAAAGAAACAGAATTTTTATAGTAAAGAATATATAGTAAAGAAACAGAATTTTTTATTTACAATTAAGAAACTTTTACTAGTTAAAATTGGTCAAAAATGGTCAAAAATTAATAAACTTAACCTGTAAACATATGAGGATCTTTATCTCGCCTCCCAGCCCATCAAGGGCTGGAATATGGGATGTCTTTGTCCAAATAAACACGTGCATGGGAATATGGCGCCAAAATTTGAAAACACTTAAATGATTTATTGCAAATTTTTGTTTTTGTGAAATAAAATGAGAAATTTTTTGTGAAATAAAATGAGAAAATTATTTTAAAGAATCTCTCCAGCTTTGAGAGCTTGCGCCTAAATGACCTGAAAAGACGCTTCCCTTCCAACCAACATAAAACGATTTTACAGTTTCAAGATAAACACTGAGCATCAATGAAATATTTGTAGCTTTACAATATCATCAGTTTTTTATTTTGTTTTTGTTAACATTTTCGTATTTAATTTCAAACTTACACTTTAAAACTAATTTTGGGACAAAGTTAAGGGGCAAAGTGTATTTTTTAAGATTACAAATTTATTTTTAAAGTTGCTGTGTATATTACTGAGGAAAAAAAAAACTGTATGACCTTCTTCGAACTTGTATGAGCACTGTGTCATCATGGTGTCGTATAGAGATGTAAAAAAAATTGGAATTTGATTCCAGATTCCAGAATAAATAAAAAACTATATACCGTTAAGCATCTTCAAAAATCAAACAATCATGTAAAATCTTTCCGTTGAACAATAAAACTTGTGCAAACAATATGTTCAGAAGGTTGGCTTCGGATAACCATAGTTGGCATAACACAAAAAGACTAGAAGACTAAACAGAAGACTAGAAATTCTAAGATATTTCGGTAGATTTTATTGTTTATTTGTTTCTCATAACAGTGGAGAACAATAGTGCTAGGGCATGAGCTTGGTTTCTTATTAAAAAGGGAACCTCGTGAAATTTCTGTAATGTATCAGCTTGAATCATAGTAAGAGTTTTGTAAATCTATTATAGCTCATGAAATAACATGACTTATTTTTAGTCTCGGTCCAGATTTGTCGTATTGTAGTATATTTTAAATAAGAGTCCGTCAACGGTTATGAGCATAGACGAATGAAGCATTCAAAAATATAAAAAGTGGGGCACAAAATTTTAAGGGATCTTTGAACACACCCAAACAGGCCGCTCTTAACACAAATAACCGCTCTTTACACAGAAAATTTGGGCGTGCCCCCGTATTCCATCGCCTCTGAGTGTGGGTTTGTCACACGTCACTAATAATCTCCCACTTGCGTGAATATTTGGGGAAAAATTCTGGCATTTGTACTGTTTGTTTGTGCTGAATAATAATTCCAGTAATTTGAATAGCTAAACAATATAAAACGGATTTCCGCAGTTGAGTAATGGGAAATGTTTTAAGTAAACAAAAACAAGAGCATGAAATACTTATTGGGTTAACCTGAAAATTTGAGCAGCGGCTTAGGCGTTTCATGTGTGGTTCCTTTCTGAGATCTCAGTTCAATGAGCACAGGACGAAAAGCAACATCGAGGGCGTACTTACAAGGAGGCAGGATTACTCCAGCATTAGGGTCACCCTAGCATTAGCGTTACCCTTGCCTAATATTTGTTCTTTATGTATACAAGCATGCTAGGGCTCGCCAGGGTGGACCGCCCGGGCAATATGGTATAGACGATGCGAAGCTTCATCGTCCCTTCCATGCAGTTCCATAAGTTTTGCTTGGATACAAGCTAACTTTAACCCTACTGGTAGGGTAACGTTACCTCCTCGTAAACAGACATTAAGTTCTTCTCCAAATGTTTGCTTTTTTGAAGCCGTATCTCAATGTTGAGGCAATATCGCAAGCGGTAGAAGTCAATTACTTTGCAAAGGGCAGCGATCTTTTCAAGCACTAAATACTTTAATATTAATTGTTTGATACATAATAATGATGCTAATTGCAAACACGCAGTTAATTTATATTTATTAGCACGGTTTCGTTTTTTGTGTTGTGTCTGAAAATTTTATTGTTAGAATTTATGACGTAAGAGTGGCTATTAACTTCACGGGCTTTTGGAAAAGTAAAGTTTTAATTATATTCCCACTTCGATTTCTCTCATTCCGCCTGTCTCATTCCAACAGTTCCCCTTTCTCGCTGCCAAAGAGGGGACTGGGCAAGAGCGGTTTTAGTTAGTAAGCCAAATAAGTTAGTTTAGGCCGACAATCTTTTCATTTTATATTCACGTTTTTTACCATAATAACCACTTTCCATAAACTAAAAAAGGTTCAATTTTTTTTTGAAAGAGGTGTCTTAAAAATTTAAACGTTTTTGAAATTAGTGTTAGCATCACTGAATGAACATATTGTAAAATTTTAATGAACTTGGCCTTTTTGCATCGACAAATTGGTTGCTGGATACCGCTCAGGTTTATTGCAGTTACCAAATAACTCTTAGAAGACAAAACGTTAATCAGGTTAAATGCTTACTTTCAAAGGACTTTGAAAGAATTTTAATCTGCGAAGAAAAAGCATTTAATTTACAATTTTATTAAATTTTGAATAAAAAAAAATTTCACAGCGTTCAGACAAATTAATATAGCGTATTTGAATGTGTGAATCCAAAAAATGCAATCTCAAGGTAAATATTTCTGTTTTTCTCAAGAGAAATACAGCTCCGATCAGCTTACATGATGCCCAAGTGTTGACCTTGTGCTACAAGACTTCTTCGTTGCTATTTATTAATCGTTCTATCTAGGGAAGTGGTTTGTCAAAGTATAAAAACAAATAGAAATGGATGTTTCCATTACTTTCCAGAGACTCCCCCCAGAGATTCACCTGACATGCATCCTAGAGGTGAAGGGAACTATTTGACTTGCTACCGCTCCCTCACTCTTTTGACACAGCGATCCTTTTGCTTTTGCTTTTTCCTTGCATTTGGTTTTCTCTCACTCTTTTAAAGAAACTGAGACTTGTAGCAAGTCAAGGAAATATTAGATTTCTCCAAGTCTATTTCGTTTTTCGTTAATCAGTAAAAATAAAAAGATGTCACTGCGAAGGAAAACCCTCCGCAGGTTATTTTCCTCCACAGTGACAAATTTTTATTTTTTACTGATTAATGAAACGAAATAGACTTGGAGCAATGTGATGACATCTCTACAAAATAGTCACTTATGCAGTGGCGCAGTCATAACAAAAATTCCCCAAAAATCAGGGTAAAAGCCTTGATTTTTGGAAAAGTGGCAGGGGGCCGGACCCCCGAGACCCCCTCGTTGCGCCCCTGCCTTATGTACTATTATATCCCTATTCTACCCTGGAAGTTATGTGCACAAATTGCTGTACCGAGGGGTAGGGATTTGCAACTAAATCTTCATTGATACATCCGAAAGTATTTTAGAAAGGTATCAACAAAATATTTCTTTGTTCAAAGGGGGCATCCATAAATCACCTATGCGTTAAATTGAATATTGTTGGCCTCTCCCACTTGTACGCAAAAGAAATAAACCATGGATTTTAGGAGGGATTGCACTATTTTGCTATTAAGCTTGTATTCAATTACGAACCCTTTTGCTCCTTCGTAGCAAATTCACAAAGCTACCTCTGGTACTTACCTCGCGTTTTTCTGAGTTTTGATTGGCTCAAACAGGAGTTAAAGTTCGAACTCGATGGCCCAAACTCAATGTAATCTCTGTGAATTTGAGAATACCAAACGCAACATTCTAACGAGATTAAAATGCTAAAATTTCTGCTTGCAACTGTGGAATATATTAGTAGAATTCCGCAAACAGGAACGTATTGGTTATTGCAAAATACCCCTGGAAGGCTCTGGAAACGAAGCTGGGAATTATATGACAATCGTAAAGTTGTTATCCTTATTTGGTAAAACCTTGAAACGAGGCTGGGAAATATAAGGCAAAGCTGTGTAATTATTATCATTGTGGTATACAATTATAGCTATTACATTTCTTTGAAGAAAGTCAAAAGGAAGGAAGGCTTAGAGAAAGGTCATTCTAGTCTCCTTGAGAAATTCAGAAATATTCTACTAAGCTCTTCTGCCAAGACAAAACGATTTAAAATTTCAAAAGTTTTCATTTTATTCCCACTTTGACTTCTCTCATTCCGGCTGTTCTACATTCCTTGTTTTATTTTTCCACAGGGCAAAAAGAGGGAAGAGATGAGAGAAAAGAGAAAAGTTTTTCTTGTTTCTCCCGGCTGTCGTCTTTCTCCTTGTTCCCCTGTACCTGTACAAATCAAAACACAGAATGTAGGTAGCAAGAAAATAATGACAAAGTAATAAAATTGATCTTTACTTTTCCGAAAGCGCGTGTTTTGCACATAAAAAAATATTTCTTAATAATAACATAAATATCTTTGATATCTAGCAAAGACAATGTGTCAAACATTACACATTCATATGCTACTACCTAAATGCACTCTTTAAGCTCTTAGCAAAGGCAACCCAATTCTTTTCTACACCAAGGACATTATTCTAAAATACTCTATCACCAAAAAGATGAACTCAGTAGAAATGCATTTTCTGACGAATTAAAGTCTTTTTGTTGCCTGTTAATGTATTGTTGACCGAACCCTTTGTGTCACTGTGCATACCGGTTACCATAAGCACAAAGTATGTTGAAAGTTCGTAGGTATGTAAGAGAAAAAGGCAATTGGGTGCTAAATTCCTCTTGTTTTTCATAGGAATAAAACCACGATATGGAGAAAGGAGAAACAAAGTGCAAAAGCAATGATTCACATATGAAAAGCACGTCAACGTATCCAGAGAAGCCATAAAACAATATTTTGTGGTATGTATAGAATATGTTATTGTGCATGAAGCTATCTTTTTGGGGATGCGATGGTGGGTTTTGTTGATTAATTTTTTTTTAGTAATATTGCGAAGCTGCAGCCACAAACAATTTTCAATGACAGGAAACAATAATTTTAAGTGCTTTCACAATTAAAAGTGTGCAGGCCAATTGATTCAATATGAGATATATCTGCCAAACAACATTGTAATTGCTCAGTAACTCAAAATGTATGCTTCAATGTTCTGACACTAAAAATTAAATCTGATACTATAGTTCAAAATTAATATGGTAAATAGGCCCTAACT
Organism: Phacellophora camtschatica; assembly: GCA_036873815.1. NCBI lineage: Eukaryota > Metazoa > Cnidaria > Scyphozoa > Semaeostomeae > Ulmaridae > Phacellophora > Phacellophora camtschatica. The sequence goes on along the minus strand of JAYJMH010063313.1, from coordinate 45,574 downwards.
TTATAAGCATTTTAAGGTGTGTAAAAAAAAATAGGTGGACCGTTTGAAATCCAAACCTTGAAAATCAGCCATTGGGCGGCAGAGAAATCTCTTTCAGCCATACATAAACTTCTATTTATTTTCATCGTTAATGCAAATTCCTCCCAAAACCCCAAAAACTCAAGATGCAGATATTGGGGTTTAGATGTATCATGTTTTCAAATTTCAAATTTGCATTCTGTTTTCTTGTGGTCAATGGTGTAGATATTTGCTTTGTCCAGTGGGTGCAGGAATGGCAACAAATTAACTTTTCAATTAAACTACATTGCTGGTTTCAAATTGCTGGTTTTATTTTAGTTTGCCGCTTATCGCAAATTTGGTTACCGCAAACGATTACCAGCTTTTCACTTTTTAAAATTTCTAAAACTCTCCGCCTCTGCTGTTTACAAGCGATGACATTAGCATCATGGAAATCCTTTTACGCATTTCTATATAAAACATTATATATACTACCGTGGCCAAAGAGGTATACTTGTTTGAAGGGCTGCAGCTCAAAATCCCTTAGGCTATCAAGTGTATAAAACAAAAAAAAACCTCAAATTGTGCACAAAACAACGTTTGAAATGAAAATTTGGAGTTTAGGAAATCATCCTGACATCTGCAAACACGTCTATTTTTTTTTTTTTTTTGTTCTTTCTTTATAGTTGGTTTTTTTTAAATATAGATATACTAATATTAAAATAATATCATGCAGCTAATTTATACCAACTAGAAATATAAAATATAAATATAAAATGACGTAGATTGAATATGACGAATTTAAAAGATATAATAATGGTAATTGACTGTATCATACGTAGCCAACATTTTGAATGTATGTTTTACACAAGTCACAAATGCAATCAAATGAGTGTAGGTTTTTATTCGGTTTTTGAAAATATTCAATGTTGGAGAGCTTTTTATGTTTTCTGGAATAGAGGACCAGATCTGTCGACATCTGTATGATTCAGTGTTGAATCCATAAACTTTGTGTCTTGGTATCATTTTTGAGAACTGGGGTTGTCTTAACTGATGGGGAAGATCATTTATAGAAAATATTTCATTTATAAATGTCGGATTTAGACCGTTCAATGTTTTATAGAGTCTCAATTGCAAGAGTCTGCAGATTTTTCTGATGCGAGGAAACAGTATTACTTTTGGTTAGTAATTGTTCAAACATTGATTGGAAATCTTAGTAGACTATTCTTAAAGCTCTTTCATGTATTTTATTGATATTTTTATCGCTCTTTCTACTACAGAACATCCAAACTAGGGGGCAATAGTAAAAAAAATGATAATTCAATCAAATTCAATTGTCTTCCCCACAACGTACTTTTAGCTAAACTTAGGTCGTATGGTTTTGATCAATCTATGTGTCCAAAACATGAAATTAAAATGGCCCTAACGTGAGCAAGCAGATTGTTTTGATATAAATACTTGAACTAGAAATAAATGGCGTTCTTTTCAATGACTTAAAAGCTCACAAACGAGGGCATTTAAATTTCCAGTTTCGAACTTGTAAATGTGATTGCAGATGACTGGGTGATATCCCCAAACTCCAAGTTTGCCTTTCGGACTTCATTTTGAGTACAATTTGAAATTTAAATTATCACCTATTTCGAGCTACAAAGCTGCAAGCGGAGATGGTTTTGTTTGGGTTACCCTGTATATATGGGCTGTATATATAAATACACAACTCATAGATATATGTTTTTCCATATTCTGGTTATGGTCAACTCAACATTATTACACCTTTCTTTTACAAGAAGCTCTTTATATATAAGAAACTCAACTCTCAGATCGCCAAAAAGTTAAGGAGCTTGAGTACTGGCAAAATATTTCTTAACAAACTGTTTTCATTCAGTCTACGAAGTATTTTCTAATGTGAATTAAGTTTTATAATTCGAATTCTTGAATTAATTTAGGAAACTGTTACTTTTAGTACTCAAAATCTCATGATTTTAAAAAAAATTCAGGACTGGGCCAATTTATAATTTTCTAGTAAAACATTACTGACAGAAAAAACTTTGTTCTTGTTCCAGTTTTTAATTTTTAGGCTCTACATTCAAACAAAAAGCCAGTTCGGATTCAAATTTTCTTACACGTATAGTTTTCTATTATAAGAGCGGCCTTTATGCGAGACTCCGGGCTGAGATCCGAGCCAATGTTTTTTTGACCTTGTAAATTACTTACATTAAGTACAAAAAAAAGTATGCGGGCATTGAACACTTGACCTGAAACAGACTTTAAAGATATTTCGAGAAGGGTGGGAGGGAGTAAATTTATATTAAAAATCATTCCAGAAATAAACAAACAAAGGCTGAAACCGAAGCAAGCTGTTCTTATAAAAGAAAACGAGCATATCATTCTGTGTTTAATGTTGGAGCAACGTGGACACTAGACTCCCTCGATCTGGCATTCCCTCGATATATTGAGTACGAAATAAACATTTGTTATTTGGCACGATTTGGCAAGTCTACGTGGACTAAAAAAATTAATTAAAACGGCCATAAAATTAAAACTTCCTCCTCCGTAGAGATAAATAATCTTTTTTCGCAGAAGTAAATTATTATTTTTAAATAACAATAAAACAAAAGTTCCTCGGTAATCAAAAGTTCCATTGCTCTATGGTTCCTCGGTAATTTCTGCGGTAAAATATTGTTAGTTTTTTTAATGCAAATTTCAATAAACGCAGAATATATTTTCAAATAGATGTATTTCTGCACAAAAAACGTCAGACAAAAAACAAAAATTGTCAGGTAGCATGCACACAATTGATTTGACCAGGGATTAATATCTTTACCTCAAACTGTCAAATATCTTAAAGTATGCTCATTCATTTCTGTGGTTTAATGTTTGGTTTGCTCATTATGAGCATCGTAAAAAGTCAAACATCACAATCGCTAGAAAGGTTTGAAAGAAAGGCAAATGGAAAATGAATTTGGTAAGTAATTTCTTTGAAAAAGGCAAACGAGTTATTCTCATTATTTTACGTATGGTACTATGACGAAGCATGACACACTGGGGACAATAGATCCAACTTTATCAGAAAACCGATATTTTTCTCTTTTTTTATGTTATCTTTTTCTTGAAAACAGAGTTTCTTCAAATGACCTAACCCCGTGGGGGTGTTCCGCTGAGATTTAGTAAACCCACCAATCTTTAATGTTTAAATTTTCATGTACACCCAACAATAAGGATATATTTTATCCCAAATCGCCAACATTAAGGAAAATTTTTAATATCTAACCGAACATGAAAGCATTTTTGGTAAAGATCGTACCTATATTTTGGAAACCATCCTTATCTTATTTTACCTGAAAACAATTTACACACCTAACTTTGGTTGTTATTTCATCATTTACAAGAAATACTTAGAAAGTTCGTTGCTTAGAAAGTTTGTTTCCAAACAAATCTTTCTAACAAAACCAAAATAATTGATGCATACGGAAGTCCGGGAAACAGCAAAACAAAATGCCGCAACTTCTAATTTATTTTTTATATATCTTATTGAAAGATGCACAGTGATCCAGAATCTAACTCGATGACATGTTAGTCATACAATTTCCCTGGTAGATTTTGTTTCTAATTTTCTGATGCTTCTAATGTTTCTAAAAGTGGCATGTTGGCAAAAACCAACGTTCGTAGTCTTTCCTGTATCATTTTAAATGACAAGGTCAGTACGCGATCAGTATAAACTAAAATTTTTGCTAATGTTTCTGATTTTATTCGCAAAGGTAAGGTAACCTGCATATAAACGGTGCGCACTGTACGCATGTTAGTAAGGATTCTTTTCTATAAAGATACCAGATGTTTTGGAAAAGTGGTATAATGTTAGTAAACCAGTATTTTCAGTCTTTAAGTGCTATTCATAAAAAAAAACTAAAGTATTACCAGTGTCACTAAAAATTAAACTGTTTGGTCTTTTATCTGACATTTTATTGATAAAGGTAAAACCACAGTTGATAAAGATAGCAGTCTTTTCTTTTGACGAGGCTTGTATTTTCCCAAGCCATTTTCAAAATAAATGTACCTTTTTCCCCGAAACGTTATTCTAAATAGCTTGATGCCAATTATTGACAAACATTGTATCGTACTTGTCTGTTTGTTTCTAAACACGACTAGATTGTACTAATGTTCTCGGCTTGAAAAAAATTATGTAGCTATTTTACCTTTACGCCCTATACACGTTCTATTCTATGAGAAACTCACTGATGAAACCCACGAACATTTAAGAAACAGTTACTAATGAATGAAATTTTTTAATAAATATTATACACTGCTTGGTGATTCTAATGGAGTGGGCTTGATGTTAGATGATAGCTTCAGTTAAGACTTTTTATCCTATGCAATATATACCCAGGTCAAAAATGGTCCAAAGTTATTAAACTTTCACTAATGGAGCCTGAGCCGGGTTTCTTATATATGAAAATACGTGTAATGCACAAACAGAAGCAAGAGTTGTAGGAAGAGGTATCAGTATATATTTTAAATATAAAATTCTGATGAATATATCAGCATTGTTGTCGTTAGTATTCCTTTATTAGATTCTTAAGTAAGTAAGTATAATTTTGCCACTAAATTTACAGAAGTTTAAAAATTACCATATAATATTTACAATTTAAATCTACAATGAAAATATTTACAAAATCATTAAAATACAGGATCGCTTAAAAACATAAAAAACTTACCCCTAACTAGAGTGGCAGGGATAACATCAGAAAGATCGAGGTGATCTTGATTCCGCGATGGTCCCTTTTAGAGGTGTGTATTTTTATATTTAATCCTAACAAAAAGAAAGAATCACGGCGAACAAATTTAATTTATTCAAACAAACATATCTTTATTCTTTGATAAAGAATTTCTATCAAGCTTCAATATTGCAAGAATCTTCAATATTGCTTCTTTTGCCAGGGGCATTAAGAAACATGAGTTGCCATTCTTCCCTGTGTCCCTTTACCCATCATGTGTGAGTGTGTCCCTGTACCCGTGATGTGTATGTGTGCGGGTACAAGTACACTGGAACAACTCACTGGAACAACTCACGTTTCTTAATACCCATGCTTTTGCGAGCTGAAATGCAACCCAACGTTGTTGTGAGGTACTATTTTCAATTTAAAACTTATCTGAGAGTAGTTGGAACGATCTCATTATTGCTTTCAGATTCTCAGATAACTTTGAAATCAGTTTGAAATTAAAATTGGCGACCCACAAGAGAATGTCTATACAGGTAAAATTCCCTGAGCAAAATTAAAAATATTTACCAACATGATTATTTGTGCCTACTTGTGATAAAAACCTGTGAAAATAAAATTATTTGAGCTAAATTAAAAATATTTACCAACAAGTAAAAATAAACTTTAAAATCTTTGCTCTTCTGGTCAAGCTGTTATTATTGTATATGTGCATATGAAACAATTTGGGGACTGAATTGATTTAGGAAACTGAACCAAATGATGTAAAATTTGTCTCTTCAAAATTTGGTTAGTATCCTGTAAATATTTGCATGTACTGACTACCGAATCAGTATAATATGAATAAGTGTTTGAAAACAACTACATTTCGATATCAATCTTAAAAGTTTTTTCTGCACTCATTTAAAAGATAAAGTTAATTTAAAGATCATTGTTATTGTAGTCACCCAAAAATGATGTAAAATGTTCAAATATTTTTCAAACACGGTAACTCTTATGAAAACAGTTACTTTTGTAATTCTTGGTGACATAAAGTATTACTACATGCTTATCATAAGTTTCTCCAGTGACGTCTGTCACCACCTGAACAAAACACCTGATACGATAAACATGTTTTGCAATTTAGCAGTATACATCAAAACAAGGCCTATTCATACAAACGTCACATTTGAATAATTACTCTTTTGGTTTTGTAAAATCGTCTGAATTCTGACTTTGGAGAGTTTGAAAACCAGAATAACGTGAATTGTGAAAATGGCCAAGTTCTTATAATTTCATCAAATAGCGTTCGAGATTTTAATTACGCACCTCTGTTGATGCTAAAAACTCTAATGAAAGCAAAAATCTCTCAAAAGTCCATGAAATCTTCTAGCTTCAGGGACAGAAGATTTCGGAGACTCGTAAGTCTGTCTTTTTTCGGAGAGATGCCCAAAATGATACGTTTTTTTATCTCTGAAAAGTTTGCGAAAAACAGAAGAGGGTGAAAAAGGTACCAAAACAATACAACATTAAAGGCAACAAAACAATACAACCATACTGACCGAAGATTATCAGGCGTGACAATTCAGTTATTTGCATAACTGCGCACAAAAAATTGTAAATGGCAACAGAATAAAATTTTAATTGTTTTGAAAACATTTAAACTTTTGGTTCAAACGTTTTTTATTGCAAAGTATTCCATCTTTACATTCTTTGCTTTTATTTCAGAATTGCCATGGCAACTAGATCACTTCGACTTCATGTAAATGGTTCGAATTACGTAGTTACTGGCATTGCAAAAGGAACAGCATATAAAGATATACTCTGCACTATTGCTAAAAGTAAAATTGAAGAAGGGTGCCCGGACAGTCCGTTGTTGGGTGATGAGATGAGGCAAAATAAAATTGATGGGAAGCGAATTCGATCTCCTCGGATATCCAGGAGAGTTAGTCTCAGCGAGGGTAAAAGATACGAGAATGAACAAGACAATACGGAGGCTATTCTCGGTGACAAAATAGATGTAAAGTCACGGAGACCTTCTAGAAGAAGCAGGCCTAACGAGGATGAGATGTTAGAGAAATCAAAACACAAAACCATTGATAACCCCAGTGACTTAATGTTTGCAACAAAAAGCAAAGAGAGCAGTAGCAGTAGCAAGGAAAAGTCAAGGGTGCACACAAGAGGAAATGATGGATTACAAAAAGAACGGTCGATAAGAAAGAAGGACAGAGCAAAAGATGATTCAGATATTGAAACTTTTCGTCGATCCAGAAAAAAATTGCGAAATCAATTTAAACAAAAAGCTAAAGAAGATTCAGATGCGCAGGCGTATCAAAATTGGGTAAAGGTCGTCAACACACAAAGACGCAAAATTGTGTTGCAACAAAAAGGTTTAGAAACAAAGAAGAAAAATCGAAGCAGTGACGATATTCAAAAGATTTCTATTTATTATTTTGACGAAAATGTCGACGTTTCAAATGCTTATTTGGATGAACAACGTACGTTAAAAACCGTTCGAAAAAGCAATGATTCGTCTTCGCAGAAAAGATCATCAAGTGAAGCATCTTCAAAATTAGAGTTGCATCGCCGTAGCAAAGCAAAGGGCCAAGTAGGAAAGGATGTTGCTGATCATAACAACAGAGAAATAGGTGGATGCACTGAGGATAAGGATAGCGGAATTCCATCATGGGAGTCAGAAGAATGCTTGCCTAAAGAAAGCAGTAAAATGTCAAAGGCCGTGAAAACAATGTTAAATGGATTTGAAAGAGAACTGGAAGGGTACTTAATTTCAAGATCGACATGTTCTTGTCCTGACTTGTTTTCTGGAAAAGAAAGAATGGAAAAACATATGACAAAAAACACAAGAACTTCCATTTCAAATCAAAACATTCGAGAGCACGATGAAGAGGAAAAGAGTTCGCAAAACGCAGATCAATTTGTTGTTGTAGTTGAAGATGAATCTTGTGGTGACAAAATTTCTGATGATTTCAGGGCTGGCTTAAGCTGGAGAAATAGTTTGGGAAATTCTTTAGACACGAAGCCTTATCTAAAGACCAGGCAGTCAAATGTTTCTTGTCTAGAGCAGGACGACCAGCTAGACGACGACCAGCCAGATGACGAAGAAAAAGACGAGAACAAAGAACTCCAGGAGATTACCTCAGACTTTGAGGAAATTAAAACAGCTCTTGCAATGTCAAAAGATAATTTTTCAAGAAAAGCCAAGGTATGCAGCACGAAATCAAAATGTGGGACAGGCAATAACCAGAGGTCTAAATTAGTAAACACAGATTTGGAAAATATGGATGATATTTCAGAAAAAAGCTATGGATTAGTTCTGCAAAATTTTGAATTCGTCAATGAAGACAAATCCTTTGGACAAGAAAATATTTCTGTTCGATGGAGCGGAGATGAGGAGATGAAAAATTCCGAGCAGTATTTTGAAAAACCAGTGAGGTTAAGAGAAAAAGAAAGGAGTGTAAGCTTTGAAAATCGTGGATCGTTTATAGTGATAGATTTTGACGAATTTAATTTTGACTTGAGTGCAGAAGACAACGATGAAGCAAAAATCGCTGGACTAACTTTCGATTTAAACTCAAACGTTGAAGATGAACTAAAGATTTCTGAATTGAATTCGAGAGCTCATGACGAAATTAAAATTACCCAAGACGACATTTTGATGTCTAGACCTAGGTTAGAGTTCATTTCAGACATTTTGAAAGACAACATAAATCATTACCAGGAAGATGAAATTGCAAGTGGCCTAAATCAACGGGAAAACAACGAAATGGAGAATGCTCAATCTGTCGAAGAAACTTTGTCACAAAATACTTCGGATATCGTAACTCGTAATGACAACAAAGATATCAAAGTTTTCCAATCTATAAACGAAACTTTGTCAAAAAATATGGATTTGTGTTTAGAGGTGCAAAAAATTGGCCAAATGAGTTCTGGTAAATCGAATGATGTTATCCAGGAGGAAGGTTTAGCAGAAGAAAATGTCCTTGAAGAAACGTACAATGACTTAAAAGATTTATTAGGGTTGAATGAAACAAACAGTGATTGTGAAAATGAAACGAGAGATAACGGAAAACAGAGAAAGGAAGAATCTTGCGAGGACAAATGTAAACAAGAATCTAGTTGTAGTGTTGGATTGAAAAATGAAATTTTAGGAAGATATAAGCGGATAGTGTACGTCGACAGCTTGGATATAAAAGAATCGAGTTTAAATGAAAAGCAAGGAGCACGCAGAAAGGAAGACAAAATAAAACGTTTACAAGTGGAAAATGAAGGGAACGAAAAGGAAAAATTAATGATTGGAAGAAAAGATAAACTTTCAAATGGTGAACTAAAGAAAAACGTTACGTTTGCAAAGACGCACGAAAGAATTACCTATGTTGTTTCGAATAAAAAACATACAAGAAAAAAGGGGAATTCAAATCCAGAGAAAGTAGAAGTTAGGACAAAAAATATCGATATGAAAAATGGGACAATCTCTCCAATTGAAGAATTTAAAATGGACAGTAAAGTGCCAAATGGTTTGAGAAAAGAAAAGAATACATCACATCAGAAAAACGTAGACAAAGATCCTAACAAAGCAAATGATTCGGCGCATTTAAGACAAGTTGTCACAAGCAACCCAAAGAGTGCCAAAGGTATATTAAATTGGTTCAAGAAGAAAGAGACAAAGGGACAGAAACTTACAAATCGCGATTTTAATAACGAAGATAAAATTATTGGCGAAAGTTTATTAAAAGGCAGTTCAAATACAAGCAAAGTTAATTTTGAATCAAGAGACAGCTTTAGAGAAACTTTGGACAGAAGAAATCGTATATCCCTTCAGAATCAAGATGAAAACAACAACAAAAAACTTCGAGGAAGGACTATAGAGAGTGAAAAAATTGAGAACACTGATCACGAAACAATAGGAAATTCAGAGGAAAAGACAAGACGTCATGATAAAGATAATGAAATGGATGTGCCGGAATTGGATGATGTAAAGCATTTGAATACAGCGATTAATGTTGCATCTGAAGAAGTTGAAGCATTTCAGGAAGACAGTTGGGACGATACATTTGAGAGCATTTTAAAATCATCACAAAGTGATGAAACAGAAAGTAGCATTGAATCTCTCAGGGAATTTGAAACAGATGACAAACGACTGGAAAGGGATGGTAAAGAACATGAATTTAGAAGGTCAGAAATTATTGCAAAGATTTGTTCTGGAAACAAAACTTGCGAGGAAATAAAAAATTGTGTTGAAACGAATACTATACAAGAATCTGATGAAAGCGGAAACAAAAAAGACAATACAATTGACTTTGAAGAAGACAATGAAAAATCAGGCAGGTTGGAAAACGAACTCAACGATAAGTTATCTCAATGTAACGATGCGTCAAAAGATAATGTCGAAAATAGCGAAATAAATGGAGAAAGGATGAGCAATTTGATCGAAGAGACCGACGAAAGCAAAGATCATGAAAGGAAAAAGATATTGATTCGGTACAAAGAATTTCGAGATAAAATATTCGAAATAGCTGAAAAATTGTTATATTTTGACTTACTAGTGTTGCAGACAAACCTCGAACTGCAAGAACTGAGAACAACTGAGCTTCTTTATCAAGACGATGTCCTTGAACACGACGAAAAGAAGATTATTACTGATATCAAGGAGTTTAAGAAGTACCTCAAAATTGTAACGATGACATCTAGAAAGTGTCGAGAAGAATTTGACAAAAATCAGAGAGAAATCGAAACGACAACTGCTACTTTGCAAAAACAAAAGATGGCCTTGCAGAACCTGGAAAAGATTTTTCTGGTGAAGCGATTCAGAAATACACCCAGAAAACTGCTTCGAAAATGTGACAAAGATATATTGTACTTGCTAGCCAAGCCCAGTGTAACTGAAGATGTGGTTGAAAGTGTACAGTGCAGCGTTTAAATGGTTTCGTGTGAAATTGTTCACGGTTTGTCACAAACTTTAATTTATTGATAAATTATTTAGGCCTTTACTTGTAGCAGAATGTTTGCAAGGTGGCTGGAAAATTTTAAAATATACCCCTGTCACAGGCAGCTGCCTTGATTTTTTTAAGCTTTGATTGGCTCATAAGAAACAATAGGCACAATTTCAGAGAATATCAAGAACCCGAATTGATATATGTTGTACTGCATAAATTTCATCGGTTAGTGAAATGAAAAAAAAAACATTTATTGGAATGGAATCTGATATGGTGGCGAGTCGTGTTTCTTTCAAGTTAACGCCTGTCGTGTTTCTTTTTGTAATACAACTTCAATCAATAATTTTGCTACGTTTTTCAGAAAAATAACCAGATATACAGATGCTGTAAATCAATACAATTGTATCCATTGGACTGTAATTTAACTGAATACTTGCGATCTATTAATCTTTTGAAAGCAAAAACTTATTTTTTGCATTTTACACGCAAAGAGCCGTATGCATTCACTGGCTACTTCTTATAAGTTTTTTCCTGAAACTCACCAAAATAAAAATCCAATTGTATTTTCTGAACGTTGTAGCATGATAGAAATACATGTAAAACATAGCTAATTAGACAGGTTTGGAGAACATAACCTTAGCCAGCAAATAGAGACACAATACAATGTGTTTCTGTGAGCTTAATGTTAAGCTTGAAGGATGTCAATCAGTGGTTGTTTTGCAAGTTCGCATTTAGTTATTTACTTTGTGCATAGCGGAATCAGATTCTAAGTAAGAAAGAAAATGAGCTGGCAATTTTGGCGATTCAAATAGTTGCAAAACAAACCTGGATCTATATATATTGGAACGCATTTTTCAACTGCCGGCAGTTGTTTTCCTTTCAATCTTGAAGTATCCAGGAGGATCATTGTGATTCTTTAAGGAGATTTAAATTTTTTCCCATTTCTATTTATGAGCCCAAAGAACTGACACCAAACACAGAAACTTACGCAATACATGCTGGATGAAATAAACCCTTTAAAACTTCGGCAATCTTATACACAACATAGAACAGTCGCACGATTGATTGACTTGAGATCAGGTTGATCCACTGGCAATCAAGCCTGATCCACCTGGGATTAACATTGATTCACATGCGCGATACATTGATCGCTTGACAAGCAATATTGTTGCACAAAAGTTCGAGGATTTGCTTCTGAAGCAAATTTTTTCTTGTTTGTGCAATCATGTTTCTTGTAACAACAGAATATGTTTTTCTTCTGCAATAACTTTTTACTCAATCAGCAGAATGCCACCCAAGTTGACATAGAATTGCAACGTAATCAAATGCAAACTTTTTGAGCAGCAAATGTTTCCTGGTTTGGCCACAAGGCTGTAAAACACCATTTTGGGCTGAATTGAATGCTGGATCATGATGATTTCTTGTTTAATCGTAGTTATCATTACAATAATTGTTGTTGCCGTTAGTTTTCAATGTACCGGATGTAAATAAAATATCCATCTCCGTTTGCAGTGCTGTTATGTTGCTCAAAACCTGTCAGACTAAAAATCTCACATTGTGCATAAAATGACGTCCGAAGGGCAAACTTAGAATTTGGGATATCATCCTGTCATCTGCAACCACGTTCACCTGTCCAAAACATGAAATTAAAATTGCCCGTATCCGTGAGCTTTTATGTTAATTTGAAGAAACTTTTGATGAAAAAAGCCCATGGGTTAAAATTAAAAATCCTTGCTTGCTTTAATGTCGCTTTTGGACTTTAAGTTTGAAAATATTCACTGATGAAACTTCGATATTGGAGCATGTAGGACGTGTCGGTTTTTATGTCAGAACGTGAATGGAAATTAATGGCGTTCCTTTGAATTGATTTTAAGCTCTCAGATGATGGCTCAACTTTAATTTCCAGTTTTAGACATGTAGACGTGCTTACAGATGACTAGATGGTATCCTAAACTCTAAGTTTGCCCTTTAGACGTCGTTTTGAGTAATAGTTGGAAATATTCGGTCATTCGGAAAAACCCGGTCTGACTATCTTTCTAAAACATGCGCTACTTAAAACGAATAGCTGTTCCCCGTAAGAGTTTCTGACATCTACGTTTTTTCTTCATAAGAACAACCTTTGATTAGAAACACGTGATATTGGTGTCAGATATTGGTGTCAAATTTTTTTGGAATCTCAGTAGTGATTTATGTTCGGTACAAAAATTTATGTAGGCGTTGAGCACTTTACATGAAACCCACTTTAAAGGTATATTTAAGGAGGGTTGGAAGTGGCAAGTTTGTGAGAATCAATCCAAAAATAAGAACAAATCCATGCTAAAATCGAAACTATGTGTTCTTATAAAAATTCGCGTACAGTAACAAATTCTAGCTTTAAAATGAATTTCCAAAGTTCTCTTAAGTCAGTTTTCTTAAGTCCAATAATAATTACCTAAAACTATTCAAAATCTGTTAACAAATTGATATTTGTTTTTTAATTAAATTATCCACTGTAAAATTCTTTAATTTGTCACTTTTTAAATTTCTTTTTAAATCGACTCAAGATCCCCTTGGTCCATAAGCCTTCTCGTGTATATGAGTTATCAACTCTGGACAAATCATATCACCCTTCTTTGTTTCATTAAGCCAACCACAACCCAGCAAACATGGACATTCCGAGCAATAGTCGGTCAAACAATTAGAAATGGCATATAAGTAGATTAAGATTTAAGATTGAGAAAAATAACTGTTAGTAATTTATAATTGTGAAAAATGTTGCATGTCAAACAATATTTAGTTTGTTGATAAACGTTGTCCTAACTTTTTTAAGAATAACGCCGTTTTTCAATTAGTATCTAGACTATGTTTTAAATATACACAGATATATATACGCAATATTCATAAGAACACCTTTTATGTGGAAAACTATAAAAGATTTGCCAAAGTTTATGAACAGACTCAAACAGAATGATGACTGAAAATTCTATTTTTTAAAAAGATAAAGAAAATTTTTTTATAGATTGGCGTGATAAAAATAAAATTTGCAAAATTTGAGAAATCTTTGAAACTAAAATTTTACAAAAAGACACATGGCTCAGGTTGATCATATTATGGTTGTTCTCATAAAAACACGTGTATAAAGAAAGCCGTAGTAGGTATTGTACAGTAAGACAATGTAGAATATTTCTTGTATATTATGCATCACAATATAAGCATAAATATTGCTCACAATTTACAGTATTTACAATGAAATGTATATAATATTGAATGAAAATGTTTGTTCAATCTCAACAGTTAATTACGCCACATATTATGGCTAAATATGCAATAAGAACTGCCTTTGTAAAACAAAACATTCAGGTCTTGCGCATAACAATGCAATTTACGATTCGAAAGAATAGATTTCACACCTGTATCGTTTGTTGTGAATTGCTTGACTAAGATAAACGAGGGGCAGTAACAAAGGGCGGGGGAAATTTGTAAAACAAAAGATTGCGATTTCAAATATTGCAATGCGATTTATGGTTTGAAAGGACAGATTTCACACTCAAGAGTCCATTCAATCAAAGTCAAATAGACAAAGACAGCAAAACTTTACGATTTTGTTTATTGTCAACCTTAAGAATATATTTCACACCTTTAACGCAGCCAAGTGAATTATGGTTGTTTCTCTGTTTGTTTTGATTTGTACTCAAAGGTGTGAAATCTAATCTTTAAAATTGCAAATCGTATTGTTATATTCGAAACGTAAATATATTGTTTTTAAAAATTCCTCTTTTTATAACCAGGGGAATTTTTTAAACAAAAGATTATTTGCAACGATAAATCGCAGTGTTATGTTCAATGCTGTATGTTTACTTTTACGAAACCTGTCCTTGTATAATTATGCTGCATGCTTTAGCACGATAATCAACAATGGTACAAATATAAGTTATATACTACGTGAAGAAGACGTACTTTGTTTGATAATAATTTGCATATCATTGTTATCATTTTAACAGCTGAACGCAGAAAATATTATCTTTGAAACTTTTTCAATTAAAAACATATGATCTAAAAGAAAGTGCGTTTGGCCCCTAATAATATCATAATTCAATTTTTATAAAAGTATTCATGTTAAAGATTGGCACCATTAAAAGGAAATGATATTCAAGCTCTAATTTTAGAATTGATCAAATCATAAATTAAGCTGCTATGTGGCAAAGTAAAAAAAACTAGAGATACGAATATCCAAGAAGATCAAAGAGAGTTGTAAACAATTACGGAAAATCTTTTCAACTTCTGTTTAATACGGAGCCAAATCAAATTCAAAAATTAACTCCTCACATTCACATTTGAATTCACATTCACGTTCACATCAAAATGGGCAGTGATGCACCTATTTGTTTGATAGCTGATACACTGTATAGTCTTTTCTCTCATTGTTTTCTTTACGAAAGCATTGCTAGTCCGCCATTTTCCAACGGTCTGAATGTATCAGTTTCAATTTAATTTTAAACTTTAAACTAACACATTTAGACAGTTGCAAAATGGCGGACTAGAAACAAGCTGATGCGGATAAGACAATAATGAGAAGACAACACGGTATGTCAGATAAATAACGGACAAGGCCGCATTACGTCTGTTTGGGACCGCATTAAATCTGATTGTGACACATTTAAAAAACAGTTCCTATGCCTTCTTATAATATAATGCCTTCTTATAATATATGTAGAGGAGCATTAAATTCACAAATCAAAGTGTTTAGTCGGGGACCCCACATGCCTTAGGATATCAATAAACACTCGTGTAAGCGACAGAAAAAAATTAGGAAGTGGAAATCAAATAATTTAGGTTTGGTGTTTGCTTCAAACTTTATTTCATCAAAGAACGGAATCACGGCAAAAATATTAAAATCCTGTTCAAAAAATTCAATTGAATATTGCAAAACCTGTGGTGTGGTGATTAGAGTTAATACAGTTAAGACAGCTTTCTTTTTCCATACACGGTAAAACCCCGCTATTTCGAACTGTCAAGTGGAACGAAAATTTGATCAAGATAACAAATACTCGAGAAAGCAGATAAGCTAAATCGACGCTGGAAGCTCTAAAGGGAAATTCAAAACAGCTTGAGTTAACCATGAATTCGAATTAAGCGAGTTCCAGATAGCGGGGTCCAACTGTAACTTCTCAGTATCATACTTGCTAAATATGTACAGAATAATCTTTGATTGAAATTGTAAGATATACTATGAATTTGTTTAACTGTGTGCTGAGTGTCCGTAACGTCGCAGGAAGCTCCAGTGCTAATGTTTCCGCTTATCGAATTGTATAAACTTTGCCTATTTTTTTTTCATCTCTTGGGCATTTGTTCCCAAAATTCTTAGAGCCCTGTTAAGATTTCCAGCAAAACGTGTCATGCCATGACTACAATAGAATACAAATGTGCCTATTAAACCAAGTCAAATAGACAGAAAAAACAAAATTTTGAAAAATTGTTTATATCAGTTCAGGCTGACTTTGTCCATTGAACGAAATGCCGCTTGCTTGATTGATTAATGATAAAACTTTACAGACACAAATCTATCGTTTACGCGAGCCCGAGTCAGTCGCAGCTAGGTGAGAACCAGAAACAAGATTTGTTAGACTGCCTTGATTTATTTCTGATACAAACATGGACATCAACAACATTTCATTTCGCCAAATGGAGAAATGAGAACGGTGATACTCCAAATAAATAGGCTCTTAGAGTGACGTGGATCATTTTCAGAGCAACTCCAAATGTACGAGTTGCCAGACTGAAACTGGTGTGAACAGGTCCTTCATGACTAATAAAGTTGATACGAGTTAAAGAAAACATAGAGTTGTGGCATACTTTTTACCATTTAATCTAAATATTCTGACCATTTGATTCAAACAAGACTAACTGATGTTTCTTCTTCCGTAAAATCCAGAGTTCTAATTTCAAACTGTGCACTCACGTCCGTGTTCATTTCTAATTCGTGGTCATGTCTTATCAACAACGTAGACACGAACCGTTTCTTTTGTTCACACAAGCTCAGGTGCCTCGGAACCGTGCGATATTTGTTTCTCCGAAGCCTTCTTTGAAGAGACTGCAGCTTGGCAGATTTTTCTTTTAATTTAGCATCAACAAATATAAGCTCACGAAAAATTTCATCGTGAGCTTCTCTTTGGTAATGGTTTAATTGCGCGATCGACGAAAAAAATTCTTCAACCTCCTTTAATTCAGAGATCAATTTCAGCTCTTCGTTTTGAATATCAAATTCGTCAAAATTGTCAATTTCCTCTGATAGAAAGCCTAGCTGGTATTCTAACTGCGCAACGAGAAGCTCGTTGTGAAGAATTTGATCGTTTATCTCCGCCATTTCTTTGCAAAGAGTTTCTAGCTCTTCAACAGAAGACTCGTTCTTATTCTCTTCAACTAGAAACATTTTGTTCACTTTAACAACCGATGAATCATCAAGAAGACCCAGGTCTTCAAATGTTGAATCGGCACAACAGCATTCATCTCTAATATCAGACACAATTTCAGCACCGGCAGTATCTTCAAGTTCTTTGCAACTATAAACTTTCGGCCCTGTGCTGTTTTTGCAATCTATATTATGCAACTTAGCATCATCTACTTTTTTGCTAATATCTTCTTGTCCTCTGCAATTGTGGACTTTGATTTTTGCTACTTTGCTTTCACACTCGACCCCAACATTGCCATTTCCGCACATATCACAGTCAAATTCATCAGCATGGCACAATTCGCGATCGAAAACGAGATCACTGGTTTGATTAGACTTATCAATATTGCTGCTTGTTAGCGAACTTTTCAAGCTTGCTGAGTCAATACCAGAGTCATTCAATTGCTGTCGCCATCCAGGTCTCCCTTCCGTGAAAATGTGATCACTTCCACTAGCGTGGTCGAAACTTATTCTGTCATCACGAGATATAGTATCCAACGACGATTCGTAATCTAAGGACGGCAATCCACTGTCTGTTTCGGCCTCAGGATAATCGAGAACATCCTCTAAGCTCTGATCTAAATTCCTACTTGTAGCGTCAGAGTTCCTCTTTTCGTTCTCCAAGATTCTCAACGCCTCAAAACAAGAATGATGTTCTGTTCGTTCATTATTATTTTCGTCTGTTTTTCTGCATACCGATTTAGCATTGACCAACAATTCTTCCGCATTTGTCACCACTGGGCTTTCGATAAAGTAAGTAGTCGAATTTTGTTTCAACCCATCAAGCCAGCAGGTTAATTTGCTACGTCGAGTTTGTGTTTTTATTCTTCTGACTGCAGTTTTTGCATTGTTTTCAATTTCACACAATGACATTACATCAGAATCATCATAATTTTTCTTTGACAGTAAAATTTTGTATCTTCGGTTATTTCTTTTAGAGATTTCCAAATCTGAATCGTCGTACGATTTTCGTCGATCAGAATTCTTGTTCTTGTTTTTTCGTGTTTTCTCGTTCAATGACAAGCTGCGCTTAAGATTTGAATTTTCAAACTTACTCACTCCTCCAAAATCAAACTCATTGAAAGACTTAGGCCTGTCTCCAATATATTTCCGCGTTTTTCTATTGCATTTCTCGGAATTCTTCTCAGATAGAGAAATACTTCGTAAAGCACTTTTCCTTTTAAACGGATCTTTTTCTGAAAGAGAATCGCCAAAATTATCAATGTTTCGCTGGCGTAAAGTCTTCGAACTTTTGTTGACAGATGCATTGGGATCACTCACCATAGACTTTTCAAGTATGCACTGCAATTTAGAATCTTTCTTCTTCGACTCCCTAAAACTATCTCTTCTCCTTCCACGAGATTTCTTGGTTGCATCTAAAATTGTCACATCCGATCTTTTGGATTTAGCATCTGACCTTTTCGATCTCACATCTGACTCACCAGAACTGATCCCAGATGAAGAAATTCTTCTTTCGTGAGTACTTTTGCATTCGATGATACAAAAATTCCCAAGAGATTTTGACAAGCCATGTTCAAGGTTTGATGATTGCTCTGTTGACTTTAACTTTGCCAAGGCACACAGCAAGTCTTTCTTCGACGTTTCTTGACTGACACCCTTTACCAAATATCTTGTGCCATCGATCCTGACTTTTACTGCACAGTTTGACATTCTGTTGACAATTCAGCTATTTAAAATAAAGAGGTAAAAATTTAAAAGTCAATGTTCATAAGCCAAAGTTTACAAGTAAAAGTTCGAAAGTCCAAATCCAAAAACCAAAGTTCAAATTCACAGGTTAAAATTTAAAAAAGTAAAAATTTCAAGATTCTGCTGCACAATAGTAGAACTATTAGAGCTCATCCTAAATTAAGTGTTATCCAAATAAATAAAACATGGTAATAATTGTTTTTGAATTTCAAATTGATAAAACTTATAATGATGACTACTATCCTTTCACATCAATCGAGTAAATATATTTTTCAAAATAATAGTTAACATAACTACCCTATGAAAACAGAAATACTAAATTTGCATGTTGTGCTTCAGGACATTTTTTCAAATTGAATTTCCTTTGATAAATTGCAACCTTGCTTTTCCCAAGCGTTACGTTTATAGCTTCACGAAACAGGGGACAATTTTATAAACAAAAGATTCAGGTTTCAAACATGACAATGCGACTTGCTGGTCAAAAGAATAGATTTCCCACTTTGAGTGCACTCGATCAAATCAAAACAAAGACAGCTAAATTTTATGATTTTGTTTATTATGATTCACTTCGTTGCGTTCGTTCAAGGTGGGAAATCTACACTTTACAGTGAAAACTCGCATTGTCAAAATTCCCATTGTTGGTTCACGGTTATTTCAGTTTCATCTAAAACCATATTTCATTTCTGCAAAATTATTGTTGTATTGTAAAAGATAAAATTAATCTTGCAAATAAAGTATGCGTTGTTTGTGTGTTTTTTCCGTTAAGCGATCTACCCTTGAATATAAAACGCCCTTTCAAGTAAGCGCTCTAATGCTAACCTTCAAGTTTCGAATTATAAGTGGCATGAGAATATATAACACAGTGTACTGTAAACTAATTGGAATAGATGCTTTGATTGCTGAATTTCCCGATTGGCATATGTGGAACACAACAGCTGCAGGGCCCTTGAATGTCCTTGAATTATTACAAAAGGCTTACAATTGAAAATACACATACAAATAAAAATAAATAATAAATAAAATGCAAACACACAATATGTCTTTTATGCTGCATCATTTACAGGCAACATTTGAATCCTTTACGCAGTGACTCATCCAATTAAAATTCCTCTGCAACGAATTACAGTTGACATCCGTTATCTCCAACTCTTACGAGAAATTGAAATTTGTTCGAAATGGAGAATGTTCGAATAATAACTGGCAGTATTTCATAAGAAAGCTTAACGAGAGGAAATGAAAATTCGTTTGAACTAGCAAAAGTTGGAGATTTAACGGGCAGCCGAGATAGCGGATATGAACTGTACTTCGAATATTAAAAAAAAAGGTTCGTTATAAACGGCTGTTTCGCAGTGGAAATGTGCCAAATGCGCGTGTTTTCCTAAGGAATTATCTTTAGTCGGTTATCCTCTCATAAAATATGCAAGATAAGAAAGCTTAAAACACGACAGTTTAATCTGCAAAGAAAAAATGTTAACGGATAAAGATCTAATAAAACATAATTATCAAATTTTGTTTGGTTTTTTCCTCTCTTTGTAAGAATTGTAAAAACCCACTTGGTGTCAGTGAAATGTTTATCATTGCGAAGTTGATTTTTAACGGAAATACTGGACTGGTAAATAATAGCGCGGATTTGAAAATCAAATCATTTTGAGATATGTTGAAACGCGGCTTCACTATTATTATTATCATTATTAAAAACTGTCATTAATATTTGATAATTACGATTAAATCTGATAATCACACAATGTAAATCATACAATTTCTAATTGTTTTCAACTGGATTTATTGCACGCTAAATTTTTCACATTGTATATTCTCTTTCAAAATGATGATGACATTTTGATGGAGAAGATTGTATTAATAGTTGGATCTGTAGCATTAAACAGTCGAGGAATCACTACAAGTAGTACTAAGTATATGGTTCATCGATCCAAGGCATGCTCGTTACTGCATCACATCCACTTTAAAAAACGAGGTTTTAATTCGAATTTATCAATGTTCCAAGTTTGAATTACGATTTCGAGGCGGAAAATACGCATGCGCCGTAAAAAAGGTTTCCAGATAAATGAATTGAAAAACCTACTTTTTAGCCATTCTTTTTAACAAATTGTGATTCCAGTGAAGCATGTGTGTTGCAATTTTTAGCAAGCAAGATGTAGGTTTCATTATAAATTGCATTTACATCATCACTTCCAACAAAGCTTATGGTAATACCATTGCCAAAGCAAACACATTTCTCAAAAATGTTCGATTGTCATGGGCCATAATACACAGTAGGGTGTTTGAATATCAAAAATAATAGGACCTGCTGAAAGACTGAACCAGTGTCATTAAAAGCTGGTATGAATTTTTCTAAATCCCAATCGGCTAATTTGAAAATATATTCAATGGCGACAAGGACAACTGAGCCTAGTTTTAATGCGCATGCTAAAAATTGCGCAGAAACATACACTGTTTGGACTGCAGTATTAAAAATTGTCCTATAATAAGTGGTTCTTAAGGAATTAGGAAATAAGGTGGAAGCAAATATTGGACTACTGTAACAAGTCTGGAATGTTGCTTTGATAAAAACAAATTTTGATGAAAATATTTTTGTGAAAAGCCAGTAAAGTAAGAGCTCACCACTAAGACTGTTGGTTAATTAATATTTTGCTAAATCATCTGGTGGATGGAAATCAAATCATGACAACTTATCACTGTATATCACTTTGTTAGAAATGATGTTTTTTGCAAAACGGCTTTTTAATTCCTCTTTGACCAAGTGCAACCGTTTCTTTAATTTACCTGCACAAATTTCTCACAAAAATGGAACAGCTTATCCTGTGACCCAAAAAACTATCAACGTTCGTAAGGGGCTAAATATTTCATATGTGTACTAAAAGCGACGTCTGAAAACTTAGAGTTTGGGATGTCGTCCAGTTTTTTTTGGGTCACGCTGTAGTTGTTTTCATTTATTCATTATGTTTATTAGAAAATTTTAGTAAATTTGAATAAATATGGCAGTGGAAAACAACAAACAATTCTCTTTGTAAGCAAAGCGGAATTGCCCAGTACCACTTTATTTCTTTTGTTCCAATATGATTTTTCTTACCAATATTGGTTATTTTTATGCAGTAATGTTGAAAAAGGGTCAAATTATGCTGGCAATATTGGATATTTTGGTAGTAGCTTAAAATAAATGAGATTGAGCAATTTTGTGGGCGTCCTGGTTTCGATGCATGCCAAGTATATTGCCTTTCTCACTAATTATCAATTTTTGTTCATTCCCATTTTTTGATATCGTTACAAATTGTAAAATAATTTGGACCAAAAAGCTTCTTTGCAAGGAGTTATAAAACCATACTATTATTTCGCATGTTAATTTTACTTCGTTATAATTATTATAAAATTAATTTTATTATATTTAATATAAAAACTTTAATTAAATATCGGACTGATATCCCCGTGTGAAAAATTATAGAATTCACCCTTTGGGAGCTGGCGTCTTTTTAATATTTTGCTCCGTGTCATTAGGCATTTAAGACAAGTGCTACTCAACTGCAGTAACCAATCCACCTTTTCGAGATAAGGCTGCCAGTATAAAAATTGATCAAAAGTTTTAAATATTGAGAGAATAAGTTTTTGCACTTCAACATGCTTTTTTGTCAAAGTTACAGCAATATGAAATCATACGCTCAACAGAGATTTGACCGCAAACATTTTGTAGGTAAAAAGTTAAAGTAAAACGTCATTTTCACGGTCAAAGCTCTTACAAATTTCAAATCTGGATGGCGTTGACCATTTTTGGAAAAGGTGAGTTATAGCCTACTATTTTCATACTGTTATATGTCGATGATTACAGTCCTTTACGTAGAAAATCATGTATCCTTGTTAATCTTCTTAGTAAAAAAAAAGTGTGATGATACAATGACATACAGTAAACGCTCGATTAATACGAACAACGTAAATTCGAGCATACGACAATTCGAACGAATTTATGATGCCCTTGAGTGTTCGAATTAACGGACGTTCACTGTACATAATACATAAAAAATAAGCAATGAATGAGCACTTACCCTATTACGCCAGTTCTATTCGCTTGCAACCTTCATTGTTCTCTGCAACATTCTCCAATCATTCTTCTTCAAAGACCCTCAAATTTTATTCTCACATTGACGTTATGAGCAAAGTCGACTTTTTTCAAGTGACATGTAGGCGGGCACGACTAATTTTCTTCCTGAAAAAGATAAAACAAAACAGCTCAGAAATTTTAATCGCTTTCTGCAATTCAATACAAAAGAAGTTCACACCTGCCTCCGATTTGTTCTTCGTCTTGCTTCATCTGAGAATCAAAGATAGAAAGAAAACACGCCCATCTTGTTGACAAACTATTTGAGATTCAAAGATTCAAAAGACTTGATCATTATCATCATATTATCTTGGACGTTGCAGTGCAGAAAACACAACGTCATGTTGAGAAAGAGGGGCAAAATGCTTGCTCTTATCCGAAAGCTTCAGATTAAACTAGAATTTTAGAAAAATGGCCTGAAAATAAATTGTGATAAATTATCCGGGCACTAAGTTTTCAATCGGCTAGACAGGCAAACATTAATTGGTTAGTTGGTTGCTGATTGGTTGGTTTGATATTGGAATAATTAGGGGGCCTATCATAGGTTTAGCGGATTGCTGCCGAAGAAAATCTTTCGTCCATCGGCTGTGGTTCTAATTTTGTGGCGGATTTTGGCTCAGTGCTTTTCTGCGTCCAATGGCTGAGGCTCTTTTTTCTTGCGGATAACTGCAAAGAGCTCTCTTTCTTATGGATAACGGTCCATATCTATATGGTTGTTGTGCGTACAGCTGTCTCGACAAGAGACAACAGCGGCTTTTAGCTACTCAAATCAACGGCAACGGCTGGAGTAATTTTTTGCCAATGAAATTCGGCAGAGCTTCAAAATTTTTGGATGATTTCGACTGATTTACAGCCTGGTGTATTTAGGCCTCCTAATTACATAGCGGTAGTTAGTAATGATCATCGTTGCCATTTAATAATTGACTTATACCTGTGTTTTTTCCTGCCTACTTTCCTTTTATGATAAAAACAAAAATGGCCAATGCGAATTCGAAAATTGAGCTGGTGCAATTCAGGTAAAGAAGGAAAAATAGGATGGAAAGTAAAAGAGAGCAGGCAAAATAAGATAAAATAAGTACCAAAACACGCACAACGATTCCTTTAATCAATGGTAGCACGTGGTCTTAAATTTAAGTCACGTATTGTATTCCTGAGCCCTGTCAACGTGCGAGTTGTTGTTTCACGGGGACAGGGATACAGGGAAGAAAAAACTGCTGGTGAAAGAACGATTCTCGTTTTTTTAAAGCTCATGCGCTGATGATCGCATAAAGGGTTTTTATACAAATATGTGAAAACCTGTGCGGTAAATATAAAAGGCTGCAAAAATTGCAAATAATTTGTGAGAACGTCATAAATTTCTTGATTAAACAAACTCACGATCAACTAATTTGAAAACTACCATGGATTTAAAAACAAACCGAAAAACGGAGCTATGACTCTGATGGTTTCTGGGAGTATGATAAACCGTAATCCTTTGCCTCAAACAAATGATTAGATATAAATAGTTCAAGATTAAAGTTAATCCTTCAACTCTCAGGAAAGATTCATCCTAATCTGTAAACTAACACGGTGATGTTTTCATGTAGAAACTTGTTATAGCTATAAGGATTACGTGTGTCAATCCTGAATTTTGTGAAAGGCCTACAAGAAGAACCGCCTATTTGGTATCTAATTCTGTGTTGTCAAATAGAATTGTTTGTTTGAGGAAAATGTTTTGTTGTCGTTACTGTAAACTTAATTTGAAAAAATTAATAAACTGTTGGTACATGGATCAAAAAAGCTAGCAAACTTTTGTAATTTCCAGATGTAATTGTCCGCTGATAAGGCATATTATTATTCAGATTACAACATAAAATAATTCATTTTTGAGTTTGAATCCTGTTAATACTTGTTGTAAAATCTAACTAGGCAGCTTGGAAGCCGTTTTAACAAAAATGAATTGATTCTACATTCAGAGCATAACATTGGCAGCAAAAATTTTTAGACTCACTACATTCCCTGTACTTTTGCTCTTTGTTGTTGTTGTTTTCGCTTCTGTAGGTGTAGCGGAGGAATATCATGTGGAGGAACAAACTAAACAGTTTTGTGATATGAGTCTACCCCGGACCTAAGTTTCTTAGGAAAAAAATACGTGCATGTTATGATAATGAACTTCTACCGCTGTCCGAATAGACTTGCTCCACCTTTTTTATCAGTAAATATCAGTAAAACGTCAAAAACGTGAAAGTCCTCTGCGGAGGAAAATTTGCGAGGAAGATTCTCCTCCGCAGAAGGTTTTTGCAATGTGCTCGTAATGTTTTGCAATGTTTTGCAATGTGCTCGCAATGTTTTGAATTGCTTATAAAAGGGTGTATAGTTATCAACAAAGTTGTACTAAGGAATTACGTAAGTAGTAATAAGAATAAAATAGGAAACATCGTCTTAAAGATTCTAGTATTATTTAGAACTAGTTATTCACATATATTCATCATAGCCAATTATTAGTCTCAATATATTCAAAGTTTTGTATCTATTTGCTCTTGGAATTATTGCCCAGAGCCTATTTAACACATTACCTTATTTGATGTTGTCTTAAAATTATTTGTTTTATGAAAATTTTGTATTGTTACTGGATTTATCACTAGGAAATAATAACAAAATAACTGATAAAAAATTAATACCGTAATTTCTTTTAAACGCCTCTCCCCAATAAACGCCCGTGCAATTTTCTTAAAGTGCTATAAACGCCCTCTCTTTTAAACGCCCCTTTTCCAATAAACCCCCCTCTAAAATCACCTCTGAGTGGGCATTTATTGGAATATTGTCCTAGATGTATTTCCTAAACAATAAACCTCAGAAAAAGGCTTGAACATGTTTATAAATGGTAAAGATCAGACGAGATCGATATGCTTAAATGTATTTATTTAATTTTTAATTTTTTTTTGTTAATAAGCGCTCCTCTCTATTAAACGCCCCTCTCCAATAAACGTCCCTTATAAAATCTAAACAATATTATAAACGCATTGGGCGTTTATTAGAGTGTATACGGTAGTATTCATATGCCGTGCTTTAGCGATAATGGAATTAAACGCATTTTTATGCAAGAAACCCGTCTATAAACTAGACCAGAGAAACGCGTCCCATGGGAATAATGGGAAACTCTGCTGTGGAAATGGCCCATCATGCTATGAATGTTTCTAATTAGTTACATATTGCGTGCTGGTCTTAAAAAATGACCACATAACTAAATCCAAAAATTGTCCAAACAAGGTTCGCTTCGCTGCAGAGAAGCAAACATAGCCATTCCTTTCCACTTTTTGCCATTTGTTCACCGCAGCCTCGTTTTTAGACAGGTTTAGTTAGCCAATCAAATCATTCTATATTGATTTTGTAAAAATTTTATTTGACGAAAAAAGCTATCCCAAGGGGCCACACTCTGCCGATGTTGACAAAACTAACCAGACGTCAGAAAAAGCAAAACCTCTCTTCTGCAACATGTCTAAACATGGGCTTTAGGAAACGCGAGTTGCTGTTTCAAAAGCAGTTTATTCTTCCCCGTGTCCCTGCATCTGTCACACGTTTACAGGGTACAGGGATACAAGGGATTAGGAAACAAAAACTCGCGTTTCTCAAATCACAAGTTCAGAATTCAGAATTTTTCAAGGAACGCAGGGAAACAGGAACTCGAGTAATGACACCAGCCCGCGATCACGACTCGACTCATTATTTTTCGCTTACCTCCTGAAACATTTTCTAAAACATCCCCCAAAGAACAACTGCAGACGAGACATGCCTCACCTCAACAAACGGCAAATGCGAAAAATTAATTGCCTATAAGAGTTCAAAGCATATTTAGATTAATTATCATAAAATTGGTTGGCATTGCTGTAATACTTTTTTGGAATTTAACATAGCAGAGAGGGGAGCCTTTTTTAAATAGTAACCTTCTTACATCTCTGATTTGTATGTGTAAACAATTAAGGCCGTGCCATGGTATAACATACTTAACGGATAAGAACTTAAAGCATTTTTTGCAACGGGCTTCCACTAACTTCTTTTCAAGATAACAAGGCTGTAAACAATAGCAATGTTTGAGCAGTAGCCAGTTCACATTACTTTATTATTAGTAAGAAACATTGGATTTTTTAGCGCTGCCCACTCTTATATGTAACAAAGATGTTTTTAAAGACTGACGTGTTTAGAACAATAAATGCCAACTATAAATACGCTGCTATTGACCACTCCATAAACTGACTGACGTCAAAATACTTTACTTAGAAACATAAAAATGTTTCTCAAGAGCTTTTTTGTTAACTCTTCTGTTCAAGTTAAACAATTCAAGAGCTTTGTTTCAAATCTTTATTAATGTCCTCAAACAATTCACATGGTTTAAGTCTTTTCTCCAGATCAATGACCAAATACATGATATTGCACATGGTTATTGTGTTCCTTGTTTAGCTGAGGCCAAACCCAAATTTTTGCATATCGAGGTCAATGAATGTAAACACAACGTTTGGAAACACACAGCGTTCTTAGTACTACGGTATCTGATTTTTCCATCGATTTTAGGAGCTATTTTCGCATAAAGTAATTCATTACAAAATGAAGTACTTTATTCACCGCCTTTTGAGAAATTAAGTTAAGATATATTTTGAATATAAGAACCAAACAGAAAGTAGGTCCTCATATGTGAGTATTTAATGAATGCTCTTTGAAATGTGCTTTTGAATATTCTCACAAATCCCCGTTGAGATTGAGTAGTTGACCTTCACTACCCTATTAAGCTGCGATATGCTTTTGAGTTTAACTTAGAACCTTGTCTGGTTGGATTTCATTATGTAGGTCCTCATATGCTCGTTTTTACTGAGTGAAGCAATTTTAAGTTTTGTTTTAGCAGTTAAAAAAATCTTAAACAGTGCAGATAATGCATCTTTAAAAGAGCTACTCACAATATGTAATCAAACTCTTCTTCGGCAAACTCTTTCTATTCACTTGCCTCTGCAATCAATCCTGGCAGCAAACGTGTGATTTCATGCCAAGCTGAAATCGAGAATGAATAATCTACACAATGCAAAACACCTTGATCAACAACAAGCGTTTTAAAATTCCTTTGCAAAGTCACTCCCCGGTTGTAAATATCATCTTTGCTGTGATCAAGAAAACAAACAAACAAGCAAATAAAAGATGGCAAGGTTAATCATGTGTAAACTTCATTATTATTATATCCATAATCTAAATTAATTTGTGTCTGGAGAAGTTTAATGACATTTCTTGCTTTTGGTTCCGTTTATACTTCCAGGGGTGGAGACTTTAGAGCGTCGTCAAAAAGTTTAATTTGATTTAGTTAATAATGGCCTTATCTACCATTATTTTTGTCTACCGTTATAAGCGGTTTGCACATTGCCACGGTTATTGTTCAAGGATATGACACCCTGGATTTAAGACTACTAAACGACAATTTTAGCTGTCAGTTATAACTAAAAATTTTATTTGGGTCATATATTGTGTTTTATGGATTATCTGTTAGAAAGTCGTTCTATACCATTCTGAAAAGAGCTGACCCTGTTTATGACCCCCTCTGATATGGCCTAACAACCACGCAACTTCATAAATTTATTACAACGCACACAAAAATTCAAGCCTTTTCACATCATAGACACGTCTTAAATAATTAGTTTGCACTCAGCATTTAGCTACAAATTTTTAATCACGCTTTCAGGTCCGAAATTTTACCGTTTCAAGTGATCACGCGTGAAAAAGATCTGGTAGCGAGTCACACCAATCTATCAATGGGGCCCTTTGTGTCAACAAAGCAAACTGAACTGAAAAATATAGACAGTAGGCCTATACAGCAGTTCCAGAAACAGTGTGCATGTGAATCTACGAAACATCAAAGATGGCGAGTATACCATACGATAAAAGTTTCTTAAATGCTTCTCAAAGCTCGTAAACATATCCATCACAACAATTTCAAAGATTTTAAAGATGGCGAGTAGTTGAAAAGTTTTGTGAGCACGTGAACATGGAGCAAAGCAAAAAGGCAAGGTCTGTGCGATATGCGCAGCATGCTGCGCAAATTGACGTACGGAGTAGCCTACCCAATGGAGGAGAGTCTTGAATCTACATGCTCTACGAAAGCTGCTCAAATCCACTGATATGATACGATAATGTTTGATCTATTTGCTGCATTGAAAAGTCATTCAATTTTTGTTTTGGTTAATGCAGCGAGGAGGAATAGAATAACACTAAAAGTTCAGAGCTGAAACGAGAATCAAAATTAAGAATATTTTTCAAACATAGAGTTTTTAAAATTTAGATCGATCTAGCTATCTATCATTTCTCCGAATTGTTGAAGTGTTTTTCTTTTGCATCAAAAGGTCATCGAATCTTTCTCCAAATAACAGGAAAAGATTCCAGTGGCAGCCATTGAAATGGTCATATATGACGTGTGTCTTTACTGGGCGTGAATAAATAGCGTGCAGAAAAATGATGAAAAGAGGAATTTGTTAGATTAAGATGAGATATTGATGAATACATCTCAGTCATGAATAAAGATTAAAGCAATAAACATAATTCGCTAAAATATATTGAAAAGGAAAAAATAACACATAGCTAAACTCGGGAATTCTTGAGCAGAAAAGCAGAACATAGAAAGAATTACTGATACAAGTTTTGTCAAAGCGCCCAATTTCATAGGTCAGATCCTGGGTATTCGGACGCCAAAATAATAGTTAGAGAGAATTTCATACTATACTGTATTCTAATTGAACCATTTCGGTGTCTTCTCTTCGTAATGTAATTTCCTACCTGTCGTTTTGCCTTTTGGCAATTTACACGCGATGCTGCAAGCTGCGTGGCGGGGAAAGAAAATTATAAACAGAAAACAACAAAATTATTCAATTAATATGGTAGAACATTCTCTCGAAGTACTATTTTGGCGTCCGAATTTCCAGTTTAGTCATGGACAACTGATTTTCAAGATTTCTTTTTGGTATCATTTTATAAGTTTTTCCAAAAACAAAGTATGTTCAGAAAATTTTAACAACACGATCTTTTGAGAACATAGGCCAAAATTAAAACCTCTGGTTTTGAGTGGAAGACATATTTTCATTTTCATTTTCAATTGGATTATATTTGAGCAAATTTCTCGTTTCCAGCCTTGGATCAAATCCGTGACCATTTTTTTGGGGCCCCCAGTATATTTTTTATTGATTCAATAAATAGACTTGGGCCAAGTCTATGATATTCTAAATACCCAATCAAGTGATACAAACAACCATTGGTGGAAATAATAGGGGAATTTTTTGTGAATATCGACGTTTAAAGGCTTTTTGTTGGAAAAATTGAAAATTGGGACACCATCAAGGTGTCTGGCCCCTCACTTGAAAACTAAATTGCTGCCACAGCCAACAGCTGCATAGTTTTAGCAAGAACAACAACACCTCTCTTGCAAAACAGCCATGAAAAACAACAACGAACATGAGATAAACAAAAACATCGGTGTTTACGATCAAAAACAGCTGATGCCTCTTTGTTCTGTATTCTTTCTTCTTTAAACGAAGAGTGTGTAAATTTTAGAACTTTTTCACGGCCCGAGACATGTTTATGTTTATCCAAATTTGCTGATTTTATGTTCAAAATTTTCTAGACTATGCCGATATCTCATAAGTATTGACAAAAGCCGCAGTTTTTGTCATTGAATCTTAACAACTAATTAACAAAATGAATAAATAAAAGCAAAGCGGGTCCTCGTATACAAGGGCCCTGCAGTTGATTTTTAATTTTCCACATGCACCTGCTTGTCAGCCTCTGCTCGAAGAAAGCCGCGTGCTGCGTGGCTATTCATACAAATCTACTACCTACCGCCCATATAAAATTGTGGCATTTTACAACTCCTAAAATTTTAATGAAAGTTTTCGTAAATGCGGCTCTTTAAAAACATGCACGTTAAGTTTTCATCATAACTAAATGCTGAAATTTGTGCAATATTAGTTAAAAAATACATCTCAGTATACCTTACAAGTAGCAATTTTTGTGGGAATTGTTTTTTCGTGGAAGCTAATTAAGGGTAAAGAAATGAACTTAATTTAAAACATGAATTCATTAGGGGTATAGAAAAAACGAAGATAAAAAATAAAACAGGGTGTCGTTTTATTTTTTTCCTTAACAAATATAAATCTATTTATATTTTAATAATTTAATTAATATTCGCAAAAATTAGTAGCCGCCAAATATTTTGATATCCTCAAACCGCGAAGATAAGTACCCACAAAAAGCGAAAAACCTGTCCGCGAAAGTTAGTAGCTAGTACACGTAAGGTATTCTGGCACATTATTGACAAACGTTGGGAATCAAATAAATTTTTGGTTATTTTTTATAGTAGCTGGACTACCATTGTATCCAAAACACTTTGTTTTCTTCATAAACTATCCTACAACAACAGCTTTTTTGGACATATTAAAAAAATTATCCAAATATTGAGTGTTTTTCTTAAAAAATTCCAGGTTTTTACCTAATTTTGTGTACTGATATTGTGTCAACAATTTTTCGAGGGGAGCTTTGGGGGTTACGAAAAACCGCAAAACCACACCAAAAAATTTGGAAGAAACCGGAAAACCACACGCATAAAATCCCACAGACCGAAAACGCATGTACGGTTATATATCATATTCGTTAAATAGTAGTATAGTATATTTGGTATTTTTTTTTAACTTTTATCGGAGAATGGGTGTGTTTCTAATAAATTTACCTGAGAATGGATCCAATTTTTGAAATTCCACCTTACTGTTCATAATTTGGACTAATTTGTTATTACCTATGGATGAGTTTTTAAAAAAACACAATTACCTATAAATGGGTAAAAAATAACATATGAATAAAAGATTGAATGAATCTAACCAATCAACTTTCTGTTTGAGCTCTCTTTTTAGAAAAATAGAAATAGATAAGTATGGTTTCAGCAAAGTTTATTTCAGACAGAAATAAACACATCGGACAACAAAACAGCTAAGCTACTTCAATATTGATTCAATCATATTGTTGGATACTGTGTAACAACTTTTAGAATTTTTAAATATTAATATTGGCAAGCACAATTAGATCTTTTTAAAAAATAGAATAGGGCTTACAGCACAGCTAAATGATGCGCGACCCAGCATAACGCAATTGTTTTTCTGTTAAAACAATTATTTTGAACTGTACGCCTACTCTATAGCGAGAAACAGTGATCAGAGGATGTCAAATCACAAATTTTCTCACTAAACGTCGTTCCATGCGGCAATGCAGTTGAAAGCATAGGAGAACGTAATCTCATACTCCGCATGATCTCTCGCTTTTTGCTGTTGTTGCTGTCACTTCAGACAGGTCATTGTAGTTATGAGGGCCCATGAGCTTGTCAGCAGCGATAACAACGATGATTATCATAAGTAAAGAGAAATAACGATGTATTTCATCTACATTAAAATCAGACACTTTCGTACGAATCAAACTTTTGGATAACATTTAGTCCTAAACGTTAATCGTCCGAAAAATGTCTACAAGTTATTTTCGAAGCATTTTTTGGAGACTTAGATGCTTCCAAATATTCCAAGACACCAAATTTCTCCTCTATCCCCCTCGCCATATTAAAAGATCGGACCCTTAATATGGAGATCAAATATTTTGTCACTAAAAGACGTTGCATGCAGAAATGCAGTTGCAATCATAAGAGTAGGATACATTTGATCTAAAATAGCATAAAAACTTTCGGATTGAACTGTCGGACAACAAATTGTCCCAAAACTTTAATCGTCCGAAAGCCTATAAATCTCTCCAAAAGATGTCCAAAAGTTATTTCTGCAATATATTCGTTGTCAAAAATCCTTTTTTTAGAAGCGTTCAATGCCAATTAAAAATAAAGGTGCAGGGAAATTAGTCAAACATAACCTTTTTCCCGTGAAAATGTGCTTGATGAACTGAAGACATGAGTGGTGCAAGCTCTGCAAGAACGGTCCGATAGTTTAGTGCCCGAATTTGTCTGAAATATTGAAATTAATAACTGGATGCCAACAAGCAAATGGTAATCATCATCCATATATAAACGTTTTTTATTGTTTACTTCAATCTAGTTTCAAAAAAAAGTTTAGCTTACCAATCAAGCCACTCTATTTTGAGTTCTTACAATTTGATTGGTGCGACAAGATGCTAATGATTAATAGTCTACCAAGAGACTGTTAAAGGCAATTTATTTTTTAGGAAAATATGTGCATACACTTTTTTTTATTAGAACCAGATAATTTCTGCTGAATTGGCTTCATGTTCTTGAATTTCTAAGAATTTGAGGCTGAAATTGTAATTTTATCCTAATTGACGACGCGACCAGTTTTTCCTGCTTTGCTTCAACAACACATAGGGAGCTTTCGTGTTTAGTATCATTCGTGTTTGTATAGTTTAAGTAATTTGTATAGTATTTTTTTGACAATTCGAAACTCGGTGTTCTTATAAAGTTTGTTCTTATAAGAAAAGGAATGTATACAATCTTTGACAGTTGTTTCTAATTTGACATTCTGCAAACTTTTTTTGAAAGATACCAATATTATCGTTGGCACTGGATGGCGTCGAATCTCAAGTGCCAATTCTAAACTAATAGCGGACCCCATACTTAATGTGGCACACGATATATTTGCTCTTTAACGGATTTATTTCCAGTTAACAAAAAAATCCCATCTAAATTTCAATTGCAGTTACAAACCAACTTTGAAACAAAAAACGAGTTTCGCTTCTCCCCAGCCCCCCTTCGTTTCAGCTAGGATTAAAAAAGAGGTAAACTTGCGGCAAGTCTATATTATTTATCAATTAACCGCATTTCCTTTCCCAGGGTGAAAGGGTTAAATTAGTTGATCTACAAAGCAAGTAAAATAGTTCGAATGTTGATAAGCTCATAAATATGCAAATATTATTTCAAATATGACGAATAGATCTGAAGATTTAGAGTACACTTTTTTTATAAGAACCAGAGGCTTGATGTTCTTAAATTTATAAGAATTTGAGGCCTAAAATGTTCTTTAGATTGTTCTTATTTTTTCTTCTCTAATTTTATCTCAGTTTATGACGTGTTTTTTCTCTTTTTTCTTCTATTAGGGAATATAGAGGAAAACGAAAAGTGTGGAGGAGAAAAAATGGACAAGGAAAGCCGAGCTAGACCTTGTAGTAAATTTTTAAGACATTTCTTTTGGGGCCAGGGAATATCCCAGGACCACCTCTGACGTTTCCTTGAAACTAAAATGTGTAATGATTAAAGTTTCTTAAAATTTGGTACGTTTTAATAAGAAATTTAGGTCTGGGTTTTGTAGTAAGGGTTCTTAATATTGGGCACAATTTATATAGGAAAAGGTTCTTGAAGAGTTTTTTAATTTTTCATCAATTGAATTTGCATGATTACATTAATTCATTGAGAACCCCTGAATATAGCTTTTGATCCCCAAAAATTACAAAACTTAATCATAAAAACAAAATTAATGCTATTATTATTCTCAAGAACTGAAAAACACCCAACAATTTAGCGAAAAATAGTTTCAACCAAACAATTTAAAAATTTGAAAAAATGTGATTAAAGTATGAAATATTGAGAGGATTGACCTCTTATCCTTTCTAGTAAAGCTTCTTAATTCTCTGGAAGATAACACTGATGTTTCTTATAAAAAATGAGAAATGTAAAAACCATAAACGATAGCATATTATCAGTTTATTAGTTGATAAGATAGCGATGTTAAGTTGAAATGATCGTCTCAATAGTCAGTGCTGTAATAAGGCTCAGAGCTGTGAGCCAACTGAGTGAGTCAATATTACTATGACTAAGATTCTAAGTATTAGCGAACTCCAGTTTTAAAGAAGATAACTACCAAAATACGACCCCACCAAATTTGCATTCCAACCGTGCAGAAACGAAAAACACAGATGAAAATCTAAATACTCTACGACATCCATCTGATCCATTTATGATTACGTAAAATACAAATTTGCGCCAAAAGTTTACACAACGTTTAGAACATCGTAAGCTACATTGTCGCTAAATTTAAAAAAAATCTCTAGAGTGCCAAAATTCGAAGCAGCTTGGTAATCTATGGAGTAAAAGTTAAGAAGGGGGTAACAAAATGAATTTCAGCACAAAAAATTTAATTGTTTACATTTGAAGCAGGGACGTAGTGGTGAGGTACCAAATTTAAATATTTTTTAGCAAACGATAGCCGTTGCTCTCTACATTTTTTTGCCCAATTTTGACGTTCTTGGGAATTATTGGAGAGGGTGACACTCCCACACCCCCACACCCCCACTAACAACGCCATGATTCCAAGCCTCTCATAAGTATAATGAAGCAAGTGAGTGCTGAAAAAAGAAAACTTGCAAAGGCATGTTTTGCCTGGATATAAGAAAGATTAATATTTCCAGGGAAAACAGAGCTGTTTACATGGCGGTTTTCTGTCTGAGAAGCCACACCCAAATAGTTAATCTTTTCAGCCCTGAAAGGACCATTTGCTTCAGTGCAACTATAATGAAAATTTCGTTAAACCAGGAGGTGGGCAAGTCAACTTAATATAGTCAAAGTTTCAAGAACTTAGTAACAATTCTACCTTGCGTCTCATGAAAATTGCCTACAGGAGGGTGATGCAGATTGGGGGAGAAAGTGGTTTATTGCTTTCAGAACAACAGAGAGCAATTTCAGAGCAAAAGAGAATGACATTTGTTTTTATTATCATTGAGGTGAGAGGTGAATCACCACCAGCCACCCTCAGTTTCGACGGCATTACGAAATGCCAAGCTAGTTTTCAGAAGGCCGTGCGACTAAGCGCTGTTTATATAAAAGAAAGACCTCCCATCTTCGCAATAAACCGTCTTGCATTCAAATGCTTAAAAAATTTACTTTCGTTTACACGAGAAAAACACCAGACATCCTAATTGAATTGAGTATTTGAGATCTGGTCTTGAAAATGAACATGAGGTAGAATCTCATAAAGGTTTATAAACACATAATACCACAATCTACCGGGTGGAACAAAAAATGTTCCACCATTTTCTGGGCTACTCTAGCCTGTGTTCCAGACCCCAATCCCTGAAAGGAAATTGAAAATTGGGGTCTGGAAAACAGGCTAGGCTACTCTGAAAAGCCTGCTTTTTACTAGGCCACAAGAATAACACAGAAAGATGCCCGAAAGTTTATCTTACATTTAAAGGTATCCCGAACTCTCTGTAGTAATTCTAAAGCACCCAATTAACATAAAAATGGTGTTTTTCTTTAGGTTGGAAATGAATTGAAAAGATTTATGGAAAGTACATTCCGGGAATTCAATGCTGCTTCATAAAGTCGATCTGACAGATATGATCGTAAACGTATGCCAATAATTCAAGAGAAAGGCTAAAACTCTTGATTTGCCATTTACAATTCGCATCTCGCTGATAAACTTCTTGCGGTAATTCATGTAATGGGCCAGAAATGTTTTCAATTCACTTCGAAATCTAAAAGAAACCCATTATTTCTATTCTCGATATTTTGGTGCGTTAGAATTACCGCAGAAGGTCAAATGATATCTCAACATCTACGTTAATCTTTCATGAATTCTCTTTGTCATCTAGACGGCCAAGTAAAGAACAGAATTTGCAGGATAGCGAAACAAACGCAGGAATTTTTTCTTGGTCCACCCGGTAATGAGATTCAACTTATGCAAATTGAATCTGAAATTAATCTGAAAGCCCTTGCTCGGTCGCTATTTTGTTATGTGAATTTTGTTCATTGGGTTTGTGAACAATTTTGGTGGACGTAATTTTTGCTGAACCTGTGTAAAGCTTTTGCTCACTAAGTGTAAAATATTCTTGAGAGCATATTTTCAGGCAAATGATTTAATTTACAGCATTATTTATTTTCAGGAGGAATACCAGTCGTTTGGCATGGGGTGGTAGTAGAGAAAGTGTAAAAACGCGCAAGTGAAAAGCAAATAACCACGAAAAGACCAGAAAACGCAGCGCTTAGTACCAGCGACCACGTATGTAAAATTTAGCGGTCTATCCATGTGCAAAATATCTTGAGTTTCAATGAAAGTATATTTTCGTCGCGAAGAAAATACGAGAGTATTATTTTCTCCACTGCTAGACCCTCCCTACGCCATGAGCAGAAAATGAAAGCATGAAATAGTGCGCTCTGATTGGTGCTTTTTTCAAAATTACTTCACATGTAAACAAATCATTTGATTGGCTAATACAAAATCTGCCCTTGTTACCAGGGATATCGCCTATCTGAAAAATATTCCTGGGAATGTTGCGTTATTTTAAATGTACAGCATAAAATTGTCTGCATTCAGAAGTTTCAATGATTTCTAAGAAAAGCAAGTTGTAGTTTCCTAATTCATTGTATACCTGTGCCCTGTTTTCGTGTAACAATAACAATAACTTAGTAAGTAGGTAAATAGGTAAGTAGGAAACAGTAACTAACGTTTCTTAAACCCCCTGATAAAAAAGTAAAGTTAAAATGCAAAAATAACAAAATTTCAAAATTCAATATTAAATGTGTCAGCACATGAAATAGAAAAGTTTGGGAATTTTTCTGCTCAAGATGATTTTTAATTCAATGCCGTTAACAAATGTCACAATTATTAAAATAACATTTAAAAATCAATGCGACACACTCTACGATGCCAGACTCAATGATGACTAGACCTTTAATATCAATATTCGTGCTTTCAAATATTTTCAAAAATACCAGAAAGGTGGCGTGGTAAAAATTTCATCATGATGTGTAGGCTGTTAACAAAAGCAGTTTATTTTCGAGACAAATGTCACAGTGTGTTAGATGGCTGGACGGGTAGGCAAATACACACTTGAAATAAAACATACACACGTCCAAATCTTTCACAAATGTCTTTAGGGTAACTCCATATAACCACGGGCATTAGGAAAAGTAAAGTTTGTATTTTATTCCCTTTTCGATTTTTCTCATTCTACCTGGTCTTACGTTCCGTGTTTTTATTTTTGTCAAAGGGAAAAATACCCAACAAAAAATATCAAACATTACTACAATATATGCACGTTTTAGTTATGTTTCGTAGGATTTGAGATTTCCCAAATCAATACAAAAGCCTTGAAATTCATCTTATGATCTATAAAACAATGCTAATCAAAATATTTTAAGCAAATATCCCAAACTTTTTCATAATTGATTCACATGGACATGAACCTGAAAGTGTCATATCTTGAAAAATCTTTACCTACTAGAAATATCAGACTGCCATATAGTTCCCCCGTATGAAAAACAAATTGCTGCCCGGGTCCTGTTGGCTGAAACAAGAATGTATGATTTAAATGTAAGATTTTGAGTAAATGAAGTCGATGACTTGCTTACAAATCGTCTTGGCGTGTATGCTCTTGTGGCAGCATAGAAACTAGTTGTTTTGTTTGTTATTGATACTTAAAGTGTTTGGTTATGCATTGTGATAATTTGTAGAAGTCAATCACCTGACTTAATGAAAAAGCGATGTCTTACGTTTTCAAATTTTAAAAGTAAAATTATTAGGTTAACAATTTTACCCCCAGGGTAAATTCTAATATTAACTAATATGCATACCTCTAATAATTCAGGGCCGGCCCCCAAAAAGATTGGAGGGAAGCGTCAAGACATTTTGCGAGGTAGAATCTAAAATTTACCCGACTCCGGATTTAACGAGTGAATACCTGGGTGCCAGAGCATCAACAGAAAATTTTAGGAAAGCTAAAAAAAAATTTCAAAAAGAAATAAAAAAGAATGAAAAAGGAACTAATTTTCTTTGACCGCGACTGCTTACTGAGACTCTGGCACCCAGAGTACCGAGTGAATTGCTAGAAATATGTCTATTTGCAGAGTAACTGCCGTTTCATTGTAGATTGGCTGTACCCCCATAGGATGGCCCTGCTAAAATTGAATCCAGAAAAGGACCCAAATGCATTCATAAGTTGCATTCAAAATGTTCATTTTTTCTGTTACGTACTTTTTGAACGATCCCTTGCAGTAGAATAGACGTTTATACAGCACATGCAGTAGAACGGATCAGACGTTTCCAGGTTTACTACGACATGATTAAATCACTGCAAAGCATTGGCGAAAATTTAATTTCTAAGTGGGAGGGGTCTTCCAAAGGTTTAAATACAAACAATGAATGATAGTAAAACATTGAAAACACAATGGAACGAGAGAACTTCATAATTTATTATAATGTATATAAAGCATTCAAAACATTGCAGAATTCTCCCAAAACTTGCATAAACATTTGAAATACAAATAAAGTTGTCTGCAGAAGAAAAAAGAAGGTATTTTATGCACCCAAAACAAAAATAAGAGAAATATAATAATTAAATAAAATATGATTTCCACGGAAGCAATGGGAGTGAGGTTAAAGCATGCTTAAAAAGCTAGTTGTTTTAAAACAAAAAGTTGTGGCGTAATATTTTCTGCTGCATTTCTCGATTGGAATTCCAACTAAAACGTGTTATTAAAATCGATGAAATGTTTCCTCAAAATATTAGCTTTAAGATTAATTTTTGTGAGATCATTCGACGACAGACCAACAGACACCATGAGTTGAAATTTTTCCAACAACAATAGGAAGAACGTATCCAAAAACACAATCAATCATAATCACTTTTAACGTTGAAAACGTGCAAAAAAATTTAGAAGCAAGAATTTAAGACTGTCATTCAATTTAATGAAATATTCACAAACCTGCAATGCGCACTTCCAATATAAAATAAAATATGCATTTCCACAACCAAACTACGACGATTTCAAGTTGATGATTCTGTGCACAAACCTGCTTTCCTCGTTTTCTGTCGCATTTACAACTGGGCTGTTGTGTTTCCGCAAATTTACAATCCTTGTTTTTCACGGACCAGATGTAAATAAGCAGATTCTTCAAATCCGAGATTGTTTATTGAAGTGCATAGATGAAGTATGGGATTGTGTAAAGTGCGGACTGCCTTTAAGGTCACCAGGAAACTACGGGCCAGGAACACGGACAACCAAAGAAGTAGACGAGGACTTTGAGTGTGTTTCTTGATGTAAGCAATCTCTGTTTTTCACTGACCGAAAAGTAAACGTGGAGATCCTAAAAATTGAGGACCATTTGTCGAATTGTAAACTCATTGCATAGCCCCCATTTTTACCAAGGCCAACAAAGCTGAATAAAAAGCAGTTGGGGGCGGTCGTCTCCTGCCCCCATTGGCCCCAACTCTGCTTTTCAATCGCTTTGCAATTTCGGACAAAAAGCTTTTTGATTTGTATAGGAGCATACTAATATTGCACATACTAATTCTGAAATTTGTAACAACACATAACTGCATTGAGGTACAAAAATGGATTTGATTAATATTCATAGCCGGTTTGATAACACGCCTGAAAACCCTTCCAACTAGGTCACTCATAAAAACTCACATTTTCATCGAGTTTAAGCAAGTACAAAATATTCAATATTGTGATCAATAATTCTACAGAACAAACCCAAAAATAAGCAAGATTAGCAACAAAATCGAATCTTTGGTGATTTCTGTCATGTTGCAACTCAGTGAAAACGTTCACGAGAAAGGTTCAACTGCGTTTTGATCTGTGATCATTTCTCTCACATTCCAGGCACACTAATGTGGGCTGTACAAATCGACAATTATATTAATTTTAATTCCACCGCAGCTCAGTATGCTCTCCCTGGCTGGGTCTGAAACACAAATATACATTATCTTTGATTAATGAGAAATTCACAGTCCTAGAAATCAATAATTCCAAGACATACTCTAGAATAAAAACTGAAATACCATTCAGCAAACACTTTTAGGTTCCGAGACATAATGCAGAATAATAACTGGAACATTATTAGTAGACATCTCTTGATTCCAAGACATATTACAGAACGAAAATTCCAAGACAAAATTCAGAACAAAAAAAGCGGAACACCTATTAGCAAACGTCTCTGAACAAAAACTAGAAAATTTGGTAGCAAACATAATCGGATTATGACCTGAGATAAAGATGTGTTTGCAAATAAGTGTTCCAGTCTTTGTCATGGATTATATCTTCGTCTGTAATATATCTTTGAATCAAGAGGTCACTGCTTACAAATGTTCCAGTTTTGATCCTGGATTATGATAATAAGACTAGAAAACGTATTAGCAGACACCTCCTGATTCCAAGAAATAATCCAGGACAAATACTGGAACAGCCATTGACAGAACAATCTTGATTCCAAGACATGATCCAGGACAAAGACTGGAACATTTATCAGCAGATACCGCTTGATTCTCAGATCTATACATTTTTTATAAGAATTTTTTTATAAGAAACTCACTGGCTGGTGAAACCCACGAAAACTTAAAAAACTTTTACCAGTGAACAAATATTTGCTAACAAACTTTTGAAATTTTAGTGAAGACTACATTAGGCTTAATGATTTCAATGGAATGGAAATGATGTTGGATGATTTATCCAGGAGAAGATTGGAGCAATTAATGGCAGACACATTTTGATTCCAAGACTTATGATTAAAATAAATTCTGATATTAAATCCAGGTCAATAAATGGGCACTGAATCCAAAGACATAATCCAGAAAAAAAACTGGAACACTTATTGCTGGAGACATCTTCATTTTATGACCTAATCTAGGTCAAAGACTGGAATATTTATTGGCAGACACCTCCTAATGCCATGACAGAATCCACGGCCAAATTGATATCTGTATGGCGTTAAAAGGTTTAAAATAAGATCAAAGTTACAAAGTATAATTTGGTTTTTTTTTTGGAAAGAAAGCCCTTGAATGGGTCAAACTAAGTAATAAACATACTAGATTCTGAAGAACGAGACTGGTATACAGCTTGTTGATAATTACAAATGATGTTTGTTTAAAACAATTTAAAACAGCGAAGTTTCAAATGTTTAACACTTGTTACGTCTCAGTTACTTTTAACCAGACAAATCGATGATTCGTATGCCCGAATTTTGAGAAAATTGCAAAACATCTCATGGTTTCATGCGAGGCTCTAATCTCAGTCTTATCGACTATCATACGGCGGCCGAGGAGGCTTGGATTTGACACAACGCAGCAAGACACAACAAAACAGCAGCGGGCAGAGTACTGCTATGGAAGCCTGGTAAAAATACACCGGATACTGATACTGAAACTTCTCTCATTGAAATTACATAGATAGAACTAGAGGCACGGACTGCCAGCGGATGATTTATTGATGGATAACAGAGATTTTAGTTTTGCCATTACTGGCAGTGTACTCATTCTCTGTTGGATCATTAAAACGAAAGTCTAATTTGCCTATCCAGGTTCCGTAAAATAACTTTTTTCCAGTTTTTAAAAACACACCCCCAGGAGATCGGAATACCCGTTCCGTAAAATCACGACTTTGTACTCGGTTGCACAACTGAGCACTATCCTTCGGACCTGACCTCAAAATAGAAGCGTT
This sequence comes from Phacellophora camtschatica, assembly GCA_036873815.1. NCBI lineage: Eukaryota > Metazoa > Cnidaria > Scyphozoa > Semaeostomeae > Ulmaridae > Phacellophora > Phacellophora camtschatica. Next base: position 3,252 of record JAYJMH010063313.1, on the reverse strand, counting down.
CCTATTCACAGTGAAATCCGTAACTAGAAACAGAAAATCCTGCATCAAAACCGTGCATAAATTCATCAAATGTTTTGAGGAATAATTTATGACCTGGTTTTAAATGAAAACTGTGGTTGAAAGAAAACTGAATTACGATTCATTTGTCGGCAGCACGAAGCTGTTATGAAATGAAAACAACCAGTTTTTTGTACGAATTCAGATAATTACTTATGCTAGTAATAGTTTATTCGTACCACGAAGTTATTTATTTTGATGCATTGAAACTTTTATTACGAAATTAATCCTGTGAACAAATTCCTTTAGTAATTAAAGAATGTTACTTTTAAAGCAGATCTTAGGCCATTTGATAGCAAAACGTGTCGTCATGGTCATCATTTTGCGACCGCAATCGAGATAGAATTCGCAATTTCCGAGCTCTTTTCCCGAGTCTCTACTGATAATGTCTGACGATAACAAAAAAAGGGGCCACGCTTATAAAAATAGTGTTAGATAAATGCAGACTGGGCACCAGAAAAATATTTTATTCTCAAAGAATAATAAAGTGAATGGAATGGGCTTCCATCCCACATTGTAAATGCCAACAAAGTGATCTCGTTTAAAAACCTTTACGACTGCATTTGGGGAGACTCAAAATTTGGGTTCAATTACGTTTAACTTGTAGTTTTTATATTCGCTGTTTATAGGCAAATTTGGTTTAGCTACTTAGCCCCTTACTCACATTTGTTACTATTACTATTATTATATTAATTTATTAATTATTATTAATTAATTAATTTTCAAATTATTAATTTATCACGTATATAGTATATAAACGCCAATTTCAGTTTATTATGTGTATCTCTTTCACAAAAAAGCAATAATGAAAGGCAAAAAAACTATTTGTTGAAAAGCAAGTTATGATCCTATATGATTAGTTCAAATCAATTTGGGCAATGAACGCCTGACAATACTTTCACTGAAAGAACCTTACTGAAACACAAAGTTTCTTTAGCACTTATGTTTTTCTTGACAGTTCTTGTAATTATATGGTAATTACCCAATGCGTAGTATCAAACTTCTTGGACGTATCGAGGCTGCACGCAGGCTGTATGGTAATAAGCTACATAGAAACATGTATACAACTATGAACCTATTTTTGGTCGAAACGAGCATAACATTTCACTAAACAAAATCTAACTACGATAAGTTTGTAACATACCTATATAGGCGCGATCCCGTCTCTCCCTCCTCGGTCAAATAATTTCTTCTTCACAGTTAAGAATTTCTTCAGCAACTCCGTTACAACATGTTAATTCAATGCCACTTTCTTCTCCCCTCTGGGTCAATTCACATCAAATAAATAAACTTCTCTTCTTCAATATAATATTTCTCTAGCAACTCCGTTACAAATTGTTGTTCTGGTGCCACGTTCCTTCTCTCCTTCAGTCTATTTACTCTCAAATGAATCAACCTCTCCCCTTCAGTGTATTCTCTTTTCAGCACACCTCCGCAAAGGCCTTTTAATTGTGCGGCAGCAGCGTCATTCTCTACACAAGAGTAAATAAAACATGTTGCCTTTTCAAAATGTAAAAATAACATTCAAACAAAATATTTTTCAGCACAAACATAACAACAAACGATTTATATGAAAATTTCCATCTGCTCTGAATGAAAAACACACCAAGTTAGCAACGATCATATAATACCTTTTTCTGTTTGCACGTCTTTTTCAAACCGGTCCTTCCAAAGCGGTAGGTCGCTTCCAATTGTTTCCGCTGTGTTTGCACTTCGGATAGCCGGTAGCTAGTGTTCCATTTTCTAATCCCTTTAAGTATGCTTTAAGCAATTGTTTTCATCGATTCGCAAATAAAAAATAAACGGACATCGAAAACAGTGATTTTTATTATGATATAAGCCATGTTATTTTTCATCAATTTTTAAAAACATTTCAATAGTTTGATTACGAACATTTGTTTACTGTGCGCAAAATACGAGCATGCATTAAACGAAATTTAACCCTTGCACCCCGGGAAGAGCAAAACACACCAAGGTAAGCAACGACCATACAATACTTTTTTCTGTTTGCAGGTCTTGTTCAAACCGGTCCTTCCAAAGCGGTAGGTCGCTTCCAATCGATTCCGCTGTGTTTGCACTTCAGACAGCCGGTAGCTAGTGTTCCATTTTCTAATCCCTTTAAGCAATTGTTTAAATCAATTAGAAAATTAAAAAAGGGGCATTGAAAATACTGATTATTTATTATGATATAAGCCATGTTGTTTTTTCATAAATTTTTAAAACATTTGAATTGCTTGTTTATGAAACTTTGTTTACTGTGCGCAGAATACAAACCTGCATTAAAATAACCTTAGCCCTTTCACCCCGAGAAGGGCCATGGCCCATTGCCAGAAAACATAAAACGTCATATTTCCAGAAGGTAAATACAGAAATACTAGTTTATATAAATTTCAGATATTTCATCATAAGTTTACCTCTTGAATTAAGTTGATTCATAAGTGCTACCCTTCCAATTTTGAAAGAATAACAAAATAACAATTGATTGGAGAACTTCGAAAAATGTTACAAAGGTGCAAATTTGCGCAGCAGTTATTCAGTTTTCACGAAAAAATGAGACCGTCCAGGAGATTGAGCTATCTATATAAATTTATTAATGTGGTTATAAAATTGAGTTATACACTAACTGGAATCTAGCGCACTAGCATAGATCTGCCATTGCCAAGTTTGGAATCTCAGCATATCTGCTGCCCATTAGACTTGCTCCAAGTCCGTCTCTCCAGTCAATAAAACGAGTATATTACAAAAACATTCTGCGGAGGAGTATCTCACTCGAAAATTTTCCTCAGCAGAGGACTTGCACGTTTTTAGGAAGGGTGACAACGCACATGCTCTTTCTGTTATCACGACGAGGTAGATAAGGAGCAACACTACATGCAATAAATGCAAAAAGGAGCTTAAGATCATTATTTTAGAAATGAGAAAATAAATTGAAAAATAAGACCAGGCATGTCAAATACATTTTTCTCGATACTCGATGGCGATAGTATGGACTGTAAAACTGCAAAATATCTCTACGAAATTCTTCAGATACATCATCAGTTTAACACTATCAATACTATTCTTGGTTAAATTTTCATTTCTACCACTCTCCACAGCACTGTTTCCCGGGTTTTGAAAAAACTAGGGATGTGCTGATCTTTAAGCACTCGTGAATTCTCCATCATTTGAAACTATATTTTACGCAAAATAGACCAA